>JASDQU010753527.1:26431-39792 GCA_032191745.1 Picea mariana | reverse complement strand
CGATCCAAAGTAAAAACGAAGCAGGAACTGGATAATGCAAGAATGCATGGAGGGGGAAATCTAACCAATATGCCAGTTTTGAGATCATTACCTGTCAGAATGGATTGACATGGAAAAAAAGGTACCAAAGAAAAATTTCTTCAAAGTCTTGTATATAAGACCAAAAACACTCACAGAGAAGTTAATAGGTCCAATATAGAAAAATATGATAAAAAAAAGTATGAAGGGATACAGAACTTGAAAACAAGAAACCCTAAAAGTACAATATGTACAAAGGACCGCACAACCTTTCATGTTATGTATAGTAGTTCTCTAAGTACAACCCATTGCTAGGATCAAACCAAGGAATTCTTTGGTAAACAACCTGTAAAGCTTCCATTTCAGGAAGAGGTCTAAAATCCATAATCAGAGCTTCAAGGATAGCCTCATATGAAAGAAACTCGGCATCCATGAAATTGGGGATCGAAAACTCACAATTAAGTTAGGGATTGAGGTTTCACAAATGGTAAGATCAAACTCAATAGGAAAAAACAGATTACCCGAGCTAAAAGGGGAAAGTAGGAGCTCACCTGCCCCCATTGGATACAAAACTTGATCAATTTTTGAGCCCTTGTATCGAGAAGGACAACATGATTGTAAAGGATCCATCTCAGAAGAAATTGAACATCGAGGATATGATGCCACATAATTCACCTGTGGCAGGGAAGAGTCTACTAAAAAAATAGGAAAACAAAAAGGTAGAAACGAAGTTGATGTCAAACTACGATGGGAATTATCATATGAAATATTATCAGTAGTGACAATTATTTTTTTGTGAGGGAAATGCATCACACAAAAGAGAGTAGACACCACAACCTTCATAGCATCAACATAAGCATGCCCAAGAAATATATTAAATTCTAAAGGGTGTGTCACCACTAACCAATCGACTAGGATAGTATTCCCACCTAACATGATAGGAAACTGAGGAAGAATCCCCAAAAATTCACTAGATATTCTGTCAAAATCCAATAGTTCACTGGTAGCTGACATAATCTTGGGAGAACCCAATGCTTTCCAAACTGAGGAGGATAAAATACTTGCGGAGGATCCTTCATCTATAATACATCGACAAATGAATTTCAACATAGGTTCAACCATAACCATTATATGGAAAGGTGCATCATAAGGAAGGAGAGGCTCCACAATATCATTCTAATCAAAGAAAACCATCCTAAGACTTGGAGGGGGCTTACTCAAAGAGAGTGGAATTCCCCCTTGTTCAGAAGGTACTAAACTGGAAATTTTAAATACATAGTTGAAAGATGCATCACTCCCATAAAGAAGAGTGGGATTGACCGAATATTGTGTCATCTCGACCACTTTGGAAGACTAGTCACTCTCCAAGAGAAGAGTGGGATCGACTGAAGATCGCATCGACTCAATCACTTCATCAACTGTAGATTGATTTTATTGTTGGGAATCCGAAGATGAATCAAAACTAGAAGGGCCTTCAAAAAAGTACCATGCTCCTCATACCATGACAATATAAGGGCACAAATGAGTAAGGTGATGTCATTTTCAAATCTTACAAGGGAACTTGGAATTACGTCCTATACGTCTAGGGTTCTCAACCATATCAATTCCCCCAACATGACTTGCAACGGTTAGTGACATGCTCCCTATTGGGTTGTTATATTATTTGCAGTGAAATTATAGTCAAGGTGGATCGACTAATATTCAAAGTTGAAGGAATCGACAGCAAGATAAAGTTTGAGGTGGTTATACCAGGTAAAGTAAAATTTGAATATATCAATAGCAAGTCAAATTTTGAGGTGGTTCGATTGGGTAAAGTCGAATTCAAAGACATCGAAATCAATTCAAAGGTCGAGGTGGTTTGACCCGATAAATTTGAAGTCAAAGACATCGACAACAAGTCAAATAGGTCAACCGAAAAGAGGTTGACAAGAAGACACATGGAAACTTACTGAAGATTGAATGAAGGTCGACTGGTAATCCGACTTAGTATTCGACTGTAACAAAATCTAGATATTCGTGGGGTTTGTAGCCAATTATCTATGTGGATATGTAACCATGTTTGGGAACCTTTTGATTTATGGTTTTTCTTACTGTAACTCCTATAAATAATGTGTGGTATAATTCTATAAAGGAATATCACTAATTAATAATCATAGAGGTTGTTGTTCATGCAGATGTAAGTCGAATTGGTGACGGGGTTCTTCTTGTGTAAAGAAAAAAGGTATGATGTTAATTGTGTCTTAGGTGTAGACTAATTTTAGGCATGGAACCTTTTATTCTAAATAAATAAGACAAAAAGAGAGAAGAAAACTGAAGGAAATTTCGTTTTCCCATTTGTGTATCTAGGTTAAAACCTATGTGTACCATGTTTTTGCTTTGTCATTTAATTTCTTGATGAAATCTTTCTTCCTCTCCTTTTATAGGTTTAGAGTGGAAGTGTTCTTCATTTCCTAACATGTGGTATCATACCTTAGTTTAAAATCATTGTATATGAGCTAAACCCTAGGTTCACTAAGAGTCGCAAGTCATAAATCTTTAAATATTGTGTTAAAAAATGGCGAGCAACTCGAGAATAGAGATCGAAAAATTCAATGCCCAAAATTTTGAGCTTTGGAAGCTTAAAATTGAAGATCTCCTTGTAGATCGAGAACAATGGGAAATAGTCTATCCTGGTACCATTACAAAAGGTATGTCAACGGAAGAATGGGAGAAACTCGAGAGAACATCAAGGAGTACGATTCGACTTTTTCTTGCAGATTTAGTACCGCTGAATGTCTCAGGTGAATATTCATCCAAGAAAATATGGGACAAGTTGGGGAGCTTGTACCAGGAGAAATACCTAGTAAATAAATTGTTTCTCAGAAATAAAATATATCTTTTAAGGACGAGTGAGGTGATTTTGGTGACTGAGCATTTAAATTCGTTTAATACCATTATATCCAGTTATCTTTTGTGTATATTAAAATCACTGAGGAGGAGAAATGTGGTAGCCTATTATGTTCTTTTCTAGACTCCTAGGATAGCTTAGTCATGGATATAGGGATTAATACCACCACATTAGAACTAGAAGACATGGTTTCATATCTACTATCAAAATAAGTGATAAGGAAGAACATGGAAGGATCGACCAAAGATGCTTTAATGGTGATAGGTTGACCGATTGACAGAGATAAAGGAAAATTCTCCAATAGAAAATATAAGTCGAAGGGTAGATCTAAATACCTTGTTTAGTAGACTAGAATATGTTGGAAATGCAGTAAATCTTTTAATTACAAAAGGGAATAAAATTTGAAGAAAATGGAAGTCGGTACAAGATCCTACGAGAAGTCGTCGACTGAGAGAAAAATGACTCCATATAAGGGAGGCAATGTGTACTTGGCATCAACTAGTACATAGTCAGACAAATATGTTTGGTTTATGGAATCAGGAGAATCCTATCATATGACACCACATAGAGAAAGGTTCTGTGAATATGAAAAATATGAAGGATGATATGTGTTCTTGAGGGACAAGTTGACAACCAAAATTGACAGACGAGGAAGAGTTTGACTAAAACTATAGGATGGGAGGTGTAGAACCATTCTAGGTGTGCTACACATTCCAGGTTTGGTAAGAAACTTTATATTTGTCAACAAGATGAGTGATGCATGGGTGCAAACTCCATTTCATAAGGATTCGTGCAATATGGTCAAAGGTGCAATGGTCTTAATGAAAGGAGTTTGGAGTGGAACCCTGTACAAGTTATTAGGGAGTGTCAACTCGACTTGATGCAACAACATCATTGTTCCTAAAGTTGAATCAAATTCGAATCAACTTGACTCGACTCGAGCTCAATCGACTCAAATTGACTCGACAATTCATATTAAAGTCGACCTGACCATACTATAGCACGAGAGGATGGGACATATTGGAGGAAAAGGAACTCGATCTATGCATAACAAAGGTATGGTTGAATAATTTCCTTAATTTAATTTAGAAGTCAATTTTTGTGAACATTGCATATATGGAAAACAAAGTCGGGTGAGGTTCCCATCTGGATCGACAAGGGAAAAGGGGATTCTAGAGTTGGTTCATAGTAATTTGTTTGTCCTTGTTTCAATGCCTTCACTTGGTGGATCCTTGTATTATGTATCCTTCATAGATGATTTTTCCAAGAAGACATGGAAATATTTCATAAGGAAGAAAACATAGGTTTTCGAAAAATTCAAAGAGTTTAAATCTCTTGTAGAAAACCAAACATATAAGAAGATTAAGGTATTGAGAACTAACAATAGTGGTGAATTCTGTGGAAAATAATTTGATCAGTTCTGCAAGAAGTGTGGAATAGAACACCAAAATACCACATCATATACCCCACAACAAAATGAAGTTGTTGAGATAATGAATAGAACATTGATGGACAAGACAAGGAGCATGCTCAATGGTGTTGGCCTCGCACAAGAATTCTAGGCATAGGTAGTTGACATTGCAAAATATCTAGTGAATATGTCTCCTTCGTCGGTGTTATATGACATGACTCCACATGAGGTATGGTATGGTAAGAAGAATTCAGTTTCACATATCAAATTGTTTGGTTGTAATGCATTTGTGCATGTTCAAAAGGAAGAGAGGAGCAATCTGGACAAGAAGTAAATCAAGTGTATTTTCATTGGATACAAAGAGGGAATTAAAGGATATAATCTCTTGGATCCTACATCAAGTAAAATAGTCTACAATATATATGTGGTCATCATAGAAGTTGTAAGTAAGTCAAATCATGAAGAAATTGTTCAAACATAGAATAATCTATAGATGGTACAGTTTGAACTAAGGAATGAAGAAGATGATTCAGATGAGTCGACTGAATCAGAAGAAGAGGTCGAACAATTGAACTTGGTTGTAAGGAGGTTAGAATGAGTAAGAAAACTAGTCGAAATATGTATTCCTCCTAACTTCCATTCCAAATTTGTGTTAACTTCCACTAACAATGATCACAAGTCGGTCGGGGAGGCAGTCGACTCAACAGAGGGAAAACTTTGGAAGGACGCCGTGGTCGAAGAGATGGAATCCTTTCTCAATAATGAGACGTGGGACTTAGTAAAATTACCTAGTGTAATAAATCCTATCAGTAGCAAACGGGTATTCAAGAAGAAGATGAACTCATCAGATCAATTCGATAAATTCAAATCTCGACTGGTAGAGAAAAGATATTCTCAAGTCGAAGGAGTCGACTTCGGTGACATTTTTTCCCCTATTGAAAAATTAACTTCCATTAGAGTACTAATGTCTTTGGATGCAACATTTCATCTAGAAATAGTATGGATGTAAATAAAGAATTCCTACATGGGGACCTGGAAGAAGAAATCTACATGAAACAGTCTGAAAGATTTGTAGTAAAGGGAAATAAATATTTGGTGTCCAAAATGAAAAGATCCCTTTATGGTCTAATGAAATCACCAAGGATTTGGTACCAAAAGTTATACACATACATCCTTAGTTTGGGGTTTGTGAGAATAAAAGTTTATCACCACATATATTCCAAACAAGAATGTGGGTGTTTCATATATGTAGCCTTGTATGTCAATGATATGTTGTTGATTGGAGAAAACACGAACGTAATAAATGAGGTGAAGAAGCAGCTATCCTCCAAGATCGACATGAAATATCTCGGTGCAATGAAATTCATTCTAGGAATGGATATCAAAAGAGATCGAACAACTAGAAATATCTTGTTTAACCAAAAGAATTATATTGAAATAATATCGAAATGTTTCAACATGCACAATTGCAAACCTGTGAAGTTGTCAATTTTTGTGAGAGCAAGGTTAATTGTTGAAAAGTTTCCAAGGACACTGGAGAAAATAGAGGACATGGCATGTGTTCCGTATGCAAGTATTATTGGTAGTTTAATGTATGTGATGGTCTGCACTCGACTAGACATTTCCCATATAGTGGGAGTGTTGAGTAGATACATGTCAAAACTTGGGAAGGAGAACTGGACAATTTTCAAGAGAGTATTCAGGTATTTGTGTGGCACCAAAAAATATTCTATATTCTACCAAGGAAAACAAGGAGGTGACAGTGAACTAAATGTACATGGTCTTGTCGACACCAACTGGGTTGGAGATCTAGATCGATGAAGGTTGACTAGTGGATACATCTTCAAGTTGTTCGGTGGAGAAATCAACTGGATGAGTAAGCGGGAGGTGGTCATAGCCTTGTCAACAATAGAAGTTGAATACATGGCAGCCACTCATGGGAGAAAAGAAGTAGTATGGATACAAGGGCTATGTTCATGAATCGATTTTGATCAGAGAGCTATGAAAATAAGTTTATATAGTAAAATTGCAATATTTCTGGGGAAAAACTTATATTATCATTCTAAGACTAAGCATATTGATGTACAATACCATTTCATGAGAGACATGATAGAAATAAAAAAGGTGTTGCTGGAGAAAGTAGACATGTTGGAAAATATAGCAGACTCTTTGAACAAGTCTATGATTTTTGTGAAGTTCTCTTGGTACAGATAGGAAATGGGAATTGTTTCCCTAGGTCTGTGAATGAGAGTTCAAAAATATCCCTATTTCAGCAAAGAAAAAAATAAGTGGGAGAATGTTGGTTTTTTATATTCTTTGCAGTGAAATTCTAGTCAACATGGATCGCCTAAAAGTCGAAGTTGAAGGAATTGTCAACAAGATGAAGAAAGAGTCGATTTGACTAGGTAAAGTCAAAGTTGAAGATATTGATAGAAAATCGAAGTTCTAGTTGGTTCAACCGTGTAAATTAGAAGTCAAAGACATCAACATCAAGTAGAAGGTCAAGGTGGTTCGATCGGGTAAATTCAAAGTCGAAGAGATCAACATTAATTCAAAGAGGTCGATCGAAAATAGGTCGACATGTGGGAACATGGAAACCGGTTGAATACTGAATGAAGGCCGACTAGTAACCTGACTTGGTAGTCGACTATAACAAAATATCGATATTCATGGGGTTTGTAGCCAATTATCTACGTGAATCTGTAACCATTTTTGGTCACCTTTTATTTGGAGTTTTTCCTACTGTAAATCCTATAAAGAAAGTGTGTTGTAATTCTATAAAGGATAATCGCTAATCAATAATCATAAAATTTGTTGATCATGTAGATGTAATTTGAATTGGCTACAAGGTTGTTCTTTTGTAAAGCAGGAAGGTATGATATTGATTGTGTCTTAGGTGTATACCAAGGTTAGGCATCTAACCTTATATTTTGAATGACTAAGACAACAATAGAGAAGAAGGCTCAAGGAATTTTGGTTTTCTCATTAGGGTTTCCAGGGTAAAATCTTTGTGTGTTGTGTGTTTTCTTTGTCATTTACTTTATTGATTAAATATTTCTTCCTCTCTTCTGGTAGATTTAGTGTGGAAGTGTTCCTCATTTCCTAACACTCCTAGCATGAATTTTAGAGGCTAGCAGCTGATATCCAACATGACTTGTAGAGGTTGGTGAAATTTGTCTAGTATGACTAGTAGTGACTAGAATTGTGCCCCCAACATGACTTGCAGTGGCTGGTCTATTTTCTTCAACATGACTCGCAGAGGTTGGTGACTTTACACTAGTATGACTAGCAGTGAATAGACTTTTTCTCCCAACATGAATCCTAGAATATGGTTTTTTTCCCCAACATGACTAGTAGAGGCTAGAACCACATCTCCAACATGACTAGAAAAGGTTGGTGACAATACTCCAACATGAATCGCAAAGGTTGGTGACTCAATGCCAATATGACTAGCGATGACTAGACTTTTAATTCCATTGTGACTTGAAGAGGTTGGTTTCTTTCTGTGAGCATGACTCACATAGGCTATTGAAATGTCCCCAACATGACTATTAGAGGTTGGTGAACTCGTTTTCTTACTCTTATTCTTCCTCTTCCTTTTAGACTTCTAGTTACTAGTATCTAGACTTTCACTAGAAGAGGGAGAAGGATAAAGAGTATATTTCATGGATGCAAAAGGTAAAGGATCAACATTCATATGATTCCCATGAAATAAATTGCTTATATGAGAAACATAAATATCATTCAGAGCATTCGAAGTGGTCCACAAGAAAACCGGTATTCCTACATTCAACCCAGGAATGTTCAAAGTGGCCATCAAGGGGGCACCAATGTTTCCAAAGAATGGAAAATCACAAGAATACCCTTGGGCATGGGTCCCTTGGTTGGTATCCTCAAGAACTATGGAAAATTCATTCTTATGCATAGTTTTGTCCCTTGTGGGATTGTTCATGTTCATAAAATTATCACACATCGACTCTGATGAACCAATGGTATAAAAACCCATGCCTTATAGGAGGCGGCTCAACAATTTCAAGATAAAGAAAAGAGTTCCTTTCTGACTAGTGGAGTGGTTGATAGACCACCTTGAATCAACGATCCAAAAGCAATGATATGACACAACCTAAGGCCAACAACACAAATAATCACTCCACCAAAAATTCCTAAGAGAAACATCGCAATAAAACAACTTTTCCAAATCTTCATCCTAGGCAGATAAATTCTTGAGTCCAAAGCAATGAAAAAGTTGAAAGGGACCTTCCGGGCATAGACACAGTTTGATTAAGTTACGTGGAACACAGAACGAAGGAGTGAGAAGTAGTTATCCCAACCTCCACTATACAACCTTATTTGGTGCAAGTATCCATGCTTCATTGGGTTTTTTCCAGCCATACTGAAAAGTATGACAAGAAATCTACCCCAGGTACCATGAAAAAACCATTTAGTCATCTCTGATATCCCTAGGAAAAGAAACTAAGGTAACCAACTCACATTCAGTGTCCAAGGGGTACAATCGATAATCAGGATCAAATGTATGGGCAAGGTAATGGAGCCCGAAACTCTTCCAGAAGACTGATTCCATACATGTCAATATCACATAAGGAAAAAACCCAATATACAATCTCTCCACTATGCTCGATTAATATTCGGAGGGGATATCTCATCGACACTCCTTTATGCGACCTCATGTTTGACTCTTGTGTTAGAGGATCTTATTGGTGATACTTATATGACATTTCAATTTGACTCTTCCTATATCAAACTCCTATGTTTTTTCAATGGCCTTGGAGAGTTATCTCTCCAATCCTAATCCAAGTCCCTAAACCTAAAAAAATTTGTGAACCCTAGAAACAAAGTCTAGTACATTTAAAGTTTAGCATTTGTTTTAGCGATTATTGTTTACTCAAAGAATATGGAAGTGAAATTATGTTGTTTGAGACTCTTGCAAAAATGAAACTTATAAGAACACTGGAAAAGAAAACTTTACAGTAATTCTTCAATGAAAAAGAGTTTCAAAAAATAAAATGCATGAACAATCCTTCAAACCTTGAAATGAAATTTTTTCCTATGCTAGTATCTTTTTCTTTTTCAAATAACAATGCAAACAATGCTAACAAATAAAGATACCTAACTAGAAAAAAACTAGTTTTTTTCATTTTCTTTTTTCTTTCTACCAAAGCAAGCAACATGCCTAAAGACCTAAGTGCTAGTAAGCAAATTCTTTTCTTGAAAAGTTCAAGGACAAGGGAACCAAAGAAGAATGACCAACAAACAAGTAGTTTGTCTTTTATGTTACTAAAAGAAATGAAATGAAAATGAGATGTAATTTTCCTTTTTATTTTATGAACAAAGGGAAGGAGGTAAAGAGGAAAAAAGAAAACAATCAAGAATCACTAAAACACAACATTCAAAAGGGAAACTAATCCCAACCACACATGACTGACCTTTCAACCCACATAAAGAACCTTGTAACGAAAATACTAACATAACCAAAAGCAATATATTTTATATGATTTCTAAATTTTCATAGACTTAAAATAACAATCAAAAGAAAAATAAAACCCAATATGCTCAGATTATACTGAAGAACCAAACCAAATCCTCCAAAACTGAGAGAAGGATCAAAAATAAAGTTTCTTACACATATTTGCAACTATGTACACTAGGACTAGCAGACATTCATGGTTCATAAAAGGGAAAATCATGAATATCTGTAACTCATAAAGGGACAAAGAAAGGATGGATTAGTAAAACTTGAAAAATAAAAAATCCAGTCCAAAAGGAGGCCTCTAGAAACTTAGAAATTTTTTCTAGATGGAAGATGCTTTGAAAGGAAATCCCAAAAAACAAGAAAATTTATAGAAATCAAAGACTACAAAAGACACCCTAAGACCAACCCAAACTAGGAGAGAAGACTCCCCAGTATGGTTGCCAATTCTGTTATGATATTTTTCGCTTGTGACCTTGGGTCATGTCATAGCAGAGCGAGACCATATGTAAAAGATAGAACCTACCCTCACACACAAAATTTCTATAATAAAATAACCACTTTGAGGAGAAAAGGAGAGAAGGAGAGAAGCATAGGCCTCACACTTTGTATCCTACATCTGATGTCGATCCTCACTCTCCACCTTTGATTTACCCATGATCTCCACTGATATCAACCTGCAAAAGGAGACTAAGTCTATGTTGCAACAAGGTAGTTACAAATTCAAATTACATATATAATGTGAAAAAATTAAAGTATATGTAGTAAGCTAACATATATAAATAGATTGTATCAATTTACACATATATGGAGGGAAAGAGAACTCTTTTATTGAAAACAATATAAGTGGGTAGTTACAACCTTACCCTAACCACCAAAACTGCCTTGAAGCCAACCACCTAGGTTCCTCCTGTGGTCCTTCAAGCATCAAATTAACAATATGGCCCTTCCTTGGATAACCCAGAAGGGATAGGAACGCATCCTATGGTCATATAAGATACAAGAAGGAATACTAGAAAACAAGTTCTAGATCAAGGGGATGTTACTTAGAGGATCAAGGAAAATAGGGAAGCTTTCAAATTCGTCAGCATAATCTTGCAACCAGGTTGTCCCCCTCAACCATGCCCTTATAGGTTATTTTATCCTATCCTCAAGAGGTTGAAGTGGTTTAATATCATTGTCTATGAGCTAAGGGAATTTTGGGAATGAGTGCAACCGAAAAACCCACCTGAAAATGTGGAATATTTTTATATTTTCATATTTTTGAGGGCATACACTAGTTGTAAACTAGAAAGGTGTAGACATATGTGGTTTGCACATGGGTGACTCACAGATGGAAAAAAATGTTGTTTTTTAGGTTATTTTGATGAAGTAAGATGGGATTTAAGTTTTCAATCTAGGGAAAAGGACTAATCCATCTCACAAATGCAATTGATGCTGCAATTTGTGGTATAACATGGAGTTAATGCTCATTCACTCCCTTTATCACCCTAGAAAATATATACTCTCTCTAAGAAAGGAGGTGGAATTGGATTCATTAACATTACAGTGAAATATAAGCTAGAGTTTAATATCCTGATATTCCTCACTTCTCACTATCAGAAGATTACCCATGTAAGATTTTATTTTCCAGGGAAGTCCAAGGTTTGATAGTATTTGTTGGAGAAGGAAATTTTGGGGTTCAATGTGGTAAATGAGGCTAAGAGATAAGGAATGGACCAAAGGAAGTAGCACGCAACAGTAAATAAGGAAAAGTAGCGAGATAAAGGGAAAAGGAAGCAGTGCGCCAGGAAATAAGGAAGATCAACGCAGAGTCAAATCAAGGAATAGTTGGATCGAAGACCAACCGCATGGAAGACAGTTAGAAAGTGGACAAGTTAAGGCGACTTAAAATTAGTTTTTTGAGTCATGATCTAAGGGTTTTTACCCATTTTGTAATATAAATAGAGGATGTATGAGGCAATTATAGGTTTCATTTCATGGTGTCAATCAATTATCATGTGTGAAGACCCTATTTTTGACAAATGATTTTGAGCATTGAGAGTTTTGAGTCACAATACTAGTTTTGTGGAGATTTGTGGAGATAAGATGGAGTTAGTATTGAGATGTATCTGAGGGTCAGGTCAGAATCTATGGATCTTGGTGCGACACTAGTCAGCCTCATGTACCATTAAATAACTCATGATGTAATGTTTTTCTTGTAGGACCTTTTTGATGAAGAATAATAATATGAAGCAAAATATCTTTGTGGACGTATCCCAAGGGGGCTGAACCATGGTAAAACCATGTTTTGTGATGTGTTGAATGATGTTTCTGTTGTTTCTACAATTATGAATGAATTATGAATGGATAGAATAGTATTTTTTGGCGCACAGTACTGATAATTCACAATGAAATAAGTTTTAGATCTAGATGAATGGTATAATGAAGTATATAATTTGATGCATGTGAGAGTAGAAGAATTAGAACATCCCCAATCCATTCCATGACTACAGACATTTGTGTCCTATAGTCAACCATAATCCATCTCGTGTGAGACTACAATGTGCACTCTTTGCATGGTGTAGCCTTCTAGTCTACTAGAAGGGTCGATGGTTTCTACGGTTTTGTTGGAGAACTAAGGTAAAACCAAGGTCAACCTATACATCCAACAAATGGTTATGTTTCCATATGGAACTCAGAAGAATAGACTGGAAGGGATCAGGTGAAGAACATTTAAGAAGAAGCATGGGTAAAAAGGGATGTTCAATCCATGGAACCCTACAAAGAAATATATTGAAAGATGGTTGGATACAAAGCAGCTAGAGTTTGCGTAGAAAGATAATAGAATCTCCATGTATACACCACTCCAATATCTACAGAGGTATGTGTTTACTAATTTACATGAGACATGTTTATGTTATTTTCTAAAGTTATTACAAGAGTGGATATTGAGGTTGAAGGATACTCATCTGACTAATCGGATAAGGCCAATAGAGTGGAATGTTGAGAACATTGTGCGGTTGGAATGGGTTAACAACAAATTCACAGGCAAAGTGGATTTTTTGTTAGAAAGTATCAATGCATGGTTTATTACTGAATTTTTTGGACAACTGAGAGGGGGGGGGGTGAATCAGTTGTTACCGTGCTTAAACAATTATGCTTCTTTTAAACTCTTTGCTGAGACACTAAATGATGATCACAATAATGTAGGGAAATAAACAATGGCACGTTCAGCATCAGTCACTTATATGAGAAACACAGAGACAGATATTTCCTGAGGAAACCCACACAAGGTAAAAACCTCTTTTTCTTTATATGATGATTAATGGTTACAATCTTTACATTATCATACATATGAGCACCAACTCATAATGAGGCTACAACCTCTGTTTAGCAAACTGCAACTTGCTGAGAGCACCAACTCTCTGTTTTCTCTAGTACCCACTAGAAGGAAGCACCAACTCCCTGTGTTCAATCACCCACTTGAACCTCTGAGGACAACATTCCTCCCTAGCACCTCCCAACCACCCTGAAATATAAATCTTTGCTTCTGAAACTTATTACAGTGATATAAT
>JASDQU010753527.1:0-23587 GCA_032191745.1 Picea mariana | reverse complement strand
AGTTCCAAACCCAGGCTGAGGCCTTGCAAGGAGAATTGAAGTTAGAGGAAAATCAATATAAGCATATAGATCCAACTGTGGAAGAGATGAGAGAATATATGAAGAACTTAACATTTTAGTTAAATCGAAATAAAGGTAAGGAGAAAAGAGAATATGTTTGGTGTACACTATGCAAGAGAAAAGGTCATCATAAGAATGAGTGTCCATTATTTGTGGAGTATATAGGAGTAGGTATGCGAAATCCATTATCTTTAGGAGGACCATGGTTTGATATATGCATAACACATGGGCATGATCCCTATCATTTTCCCATGATGCAGAAGTATCATATAGTACCAAAGAGTACATTTTTTAATTTTTGCAAGTTGGTTGGACATGAAGACAAGGACTACAAAACCTTGGAGATAATGAAGGAGAGGATATCATATGCATATAGGGTGCAGTTTGAGTTAATTATAGAACAACCTGTGCAAGAGTCGTATTATAACAATGTGAAACAACCACAATATAATACTATGCAACAGTTTCATGCACAATTTCAGTATAATAATGCACAATAATTTGGAGCAACACCACATAATAACAAAATGCATTAGTGTGCAGTGCCACCATAGTAAAATAATGCACAGCCATAGGATAATCGGGGACATAAATATAATACACCACACAGAGATAATCAGGGTAACATAGGAGGATATAGAGGAGGTGGTCACATAGGAAGAGGATTTGGAGGAGATCGAGGACTAGTAGTTTTTCAAAACTATCAAAAATCTAAACACTATGCAAAATATTGTCCACAACCACCTGCAACATGTATGTATTTCCACGCAATAGACCATGAGAAAAAATATTTTCTAACACTTCTGGTAAAGATATAGGACAATAGGAACCAGAATAATCAGAACATCCAATGGAATTTTTTAGAAAATAGAGAAGAGGATGGGAATAAGATCAACATAGTTAATATAGGTGGAGAAAATAAAGAAGAAGATGCAACAAATAAGGATTAGGATCAATACCAGTGGGTCAGGAAGAATACAATGCATGAACATAAGTTTGATGTGTGCAAAGAGAAAGAGATATTCAAAGAAGTTAAACAGGAGATTCTGAAAGAAAATATTTTGTATACTTTAGGAACAAATCCAGTAGATGAGGTACCAGTGTATGACATGCCTCCCTTATTTGATCAGACCAGCAAATAACAACCTTCGGAACAAGTAAGAAACTTAAGAAACTTTTTCAGGTCTTATGTGAAGTTGAATGACAAAAATTATTTACAGATATTACAGTGTTTGCTAGAGAACTGTAATTCTAGGGAAGAAGGGGTAAAGACAGTGAATCGGGTCCATAAGAAGAGAAGAAAAATCATGGAATTCAGTTTGAATGCAAACATTGGATATTTCAATATGGGAGATATCATATTCGATTTAGGGTCTGAAGTCAATGTTATTCCAAAGAAGACATGGGAAGCTATGGGAGAACCAACATTGGGGTATTCACCTATCTAGTTAAAGTTAGAAAATCAACATAGAGTGGTGCCAATTGGTATATTGAAGGGGATACTAGTAGATCTATATGGTGTGCGCTCCATGGAAGACTTTGGATTAATTGACATAGTAGATAATACTTCTCCATATCCATCATTGTTGGGTCTGGATTGGGATTTTGATAAGCAAACTATTATTAATTTCAAGACTAGAACGATGATCTTTGAGTCATAGGAGTACATTTTATTATGCCATTGGATCCCTCAGAAGGAGGAAGGTATGTGGAACCTGTGACAGACAATTTTATTACAAAATATTTCAATCAATTGTACATAACTATTGCGCGCGAAGAGGATTACATCAACCCAACTGCAGATGAAATGTTGAGTTGGAGAAATATTAGTTCTTGTGCTTCAGACTCTAAAACGGGACTGGAGAACTAGAAACAATGAATAAATGAATTATCCACCATAATATGTACTAGAATGACATGCACGACAAGAAGAATTGGTTTAGAGGCAAGAGCGCCTGCTGCTTTTTATGGTCTAAATGAATTAGAAGAAATTTAATGAAGTTTGAATCAGAAGTAGTATAAAATAAAAGATTACCACTAAATCATGTAGATAGGTGCATGATTTAGTGGAATAAGTTTGATTGTGCATGTGTTGCTTTGAAAGATACACATGCACGATGGTGGGGTACACATAAGGAGAAGATTAATAGCGGGTTTCAATGCAATAGGTTACTACGCTTTATATTTGGCATGGAGCAGGAGAACAAATTTATGTGGAAATATGATGGATTTGGAAAACCCAGAGAACATGTATATAGGTGCATGATTTAGTGGAGATTAGTACCACTAGAAGAATGGCCACATCACTTTATTCACACATTAGAAGGCATTCCAAAAAATTGGTAAACAAAACATGAACAGTGCAGGGAAACTATCAATTGGGAAGAAATGCAACATAATTTTGTGGTTACATTTTCCTTTGAGACTTTGAGTCTAGAGATAGGCATAGCACTGAAACTTTTTGAAAGTGTTAAAAGACAAGATATTTGAAGAACCGGAATTTGAAATAGTCCCAACATATCAGAATCAGAAGAAATAGATAGTTTGATAATTTCTAAAGTGTTATCATGTCGCAAAAGAAGAATATCTAACAAAATAAAACCCACACAATATACAGATCCAAAAGGTTGAAGGAGAAAGGGAATTAGAAGGTCCAAATCTAGATTCAGAAGATTATGCATCCCCATTGAAGATCAATAAGGTAAAAGTTGGAACTATAGAAAACCCAAAATATTGCAAGCATTGGAGATTATTGGGGTAATCAGATAGTATAAATAATCACAAAGTCACTGCACGAATACAGCGACTTGTTTCCTGCAATGTTTTCATAGATGAAGAGTTTAACAAGAGAACTAGGAGAGATTAATATACCTTTAAAACCATATGCTAGGCCTATAAGACATAGACCTTACATGTTAAATCTAGTGTATAAGCCGAAGGTGAAGGAATAAATTCACAATATGTTAGAGGTTGGTGTCATAGAACCTGTAGAAGAATCATAATAGATCATTCCTATGGTGGTGCAATAAAATAAGCAAGTAGGGATCAAGATTTGTGTAGATTTGATAAAATTGAATGATGCTTTCCTACATGATCATTTTCCTACCCCATTTATAGACAAAGTGTTGGAGAATGTAGGAGGTCGAGAAGCTTATTCATTTACACATGGGTTTTCAAGATATCATCAGATCAGGATAGCACCAAAAGAGAGACATAAGACAAAATTCACTACAAAATGGGGATCATTGCAGTATACAATAATTCTTTTTGGGTTGAAGAATGCACCTGCAATTTTTTCAAGGGTAGTAGTGGCTTCCTTTAAGGACTTTATTCATAATTTTTTGGAATTTTACTTGGATTATTGGACAATTTTTAGTTTACTGAAGGATCATGTGGAAGTATTAATATTGATGTTAGACAGATGTATACAATGTCATATTTCATTGAATCTTAAGAAATGTATTTTCAGCACACCTTTTGGTATTTGTTAGGGCATGTGGTGTGTAAACAAGGTATGCTAGTCGATCCTTCTAAAATTGATGTCATAGTTAACTTACCAACACCAAATTCATTGTGTCAGTTGAACAGTACACTTGGTAATACAGGATATTACAGGAAGTTCATAAGGGGATATGCACAAATTATCACGTCGATGGAGAATTTGTTTAAGGACACTAAGTATTAGTGGAATGAAGAGTGCCAGTAGAGGTTGGATATTTTGAAAGATAAAATGGTAACTACGCCAATTTTAGTATTTCCAGACTGGGAAAAATAATTTCATGTGCATGTGGATGCATCTGTAATATCGCTTGGAGCAGTATTGACAAAACCAAGAGAAGGTGATATAGATCACCCAATTGCATTTGCAAGAATAAATTTATCATATTCATAACATAACTACAATACTACAGAAAGAGAAGGATTGGATATGGTGTATGCTTTGGAAAAATTTAGACATTATTTGTTATGGAAACATTTCAATACGTTTACAAATCATTATGATCTTAGATATTTAGTCAATAAGCCAGTGTTGGGGGGAAGAATATGCATATGGATAATTTTGTTCCATGAATTTGATTTTGAAGTTGTATTGAAGCCTGGAAGATTGAATGCAAGACCATATAAGTTGTCCACGATAACTAATGGAGAAGAACCAAGTAACTTGGAGGAAAACTTCCCAGATGCACAATTATTGTCAATACAGATAGCTGATGAGTATTTTGCAGGAATTATTGTGTTTTTGAGTACAGTATTTGTACCAAAGGAATTTAACATTGCGTAGAAGAAAAATATGGTGGTCAGAGATGTAGTCAACCAATTGATTGCAGGTCACTTGTACAAACTTCCTGCACACAAAATTTTGAGGAGATGCGTTATGGAGCATGAATGGCCTATCATTTTAGCAGAAGCACGTGAAGGGATTGTTGGAGGAAACTATGCAGGGAAAGATACTATGCAAAAGGTATTGTGTGGAGGAAAATGGCAGCCAATAGTGCACAAGTATTCAAAGGAGTACTGTCAGAATTGTGATGTTTGTCAAAGAGATATAAATCCATCCATGAGGGATGAGATTTCATTGCGACCTCAAGTAACTTTGCAAGTTTTTGACAAGTGGGCAGTAGACTTTGTAGGTCCAATTAATCCACCAATAAGAATATCATGATCTAGATATATTATTACAACGATAAAATACTTGACCAGATGGGTTGAGGCAACAAAAGTGAAGGATTGCAGCACAGAAATTGCAGCGTGCTTTTTGTTTGAAAATGTAGTGACAAGGTTTGGATGTACAATAATATTTATAAGTGATTAGGGGATTCATTTTTTCAATATTACAATTCAGGAAATGATAGAATAATTTGAGATACATTATCAGAAGAGAACTCCTTATCAACCTCAAGAGAATGTAACAGTAGAAGCATTTAATAATATATTGGAGAATTCCTTGACCAAGATTTGTAATGTAAACAAATATGACTAGGATTTGAAGGTATCAATAGTGTTATGGGATTATAGGACTAAATGCAAGAAGGTAACATGGAAAACACCCTTTAGGTTGGTGTGTGCACAAGAAGCAGTAGTTCCCTTGGATTATTTGATACCAATTTTGTGCATTGCAACAATTATAGATATGACCTAAAGAGGCGCAACACAGGAAATATTAGATATGTTATCACTAAGTAAATTTCCTAGGTTGAGGAGGCAAATCACAAAGGTAACCAACAACCACTTTAGAACTTAAACTAGCCTTTCAGTTCTGAGAGGGATCTCTCTTGTCACTTTGTCTCTAAATATGAATTTTCTTTGAGAATCAATGGCTAGTTTTTTTGAATAGGTGAAGGGATTTTACAGATTTCCTGGAAAGAAGGAAAGGGACCTGTTTGGGAAATGGAGTCAACTCTTTGAAAGAAAATGAAAGTTGTGTCTGGTAGGTAGAACTCAAGGAAGAAAAGGATAGGTAGGAAATAATCTTTTAGTTTTCTAAATTGATATCATAGAACGGAAGAAAGAGGAAAACATATAAAAACATTCAGAGCACCATTAAGATGAATTTTGATGAGTTAATCAAGAATAGACAGTGTTCGAATTGCTATAATATAAAGCACCTTTTAAGATGAATTTCATACAATTTAATATCAATTTCAAACATATGAGTATCAGAATATGAAAGATAAAAAGACAAGAAGAACATACATAGAGGAAAACAGACTTCGTATCATTACCATTAGAATCTCTGGTATGAAAAAGGTATGGACATTTGCACTAGCATTTCATTCAAATTCAAAATTTGTACAATGATCAATACAATTTTTCCTTTGTGCTTCTGCCAACCCTGAGCACCTTCAAAATCCTCAAATATATAGATAAACTACCTTACTAGGATAGAGATTCTGAACTCCCCTAATATCCTATGAGTTTGAATCACATTATATAAAAAAGAAGACAAATTCTATACTACTTGATAAAAATAGCAAATTCATTTTGACCACAATTATGCCTAACAAAATACTTTGATGAAAAAAATCTCCAACACATTTTCGACTTTAAGGCTGATATGAGTCATCTTAGACAGCTCGAGAAGGATCTTGGAGGGATCTGAGCACTGAAAAGGCTCCAATTTATATTTCTGTACAGAACTTGTTTGATGCGTTGTGTACATGCATCCTTCAACATTTGTGTAGTGAGCTTTGCACAACATAGATAATTTTTTCTTCAAAACTCATCCAATTGGTGGCTGCAAAATTTGTCGGGGATAATCACAAATACTAGGTTAACCACCAATAATTTCCCAATGTTCATTATCCTTAAATATTCTTACAGCATTTGCGTAGCACAAGGTCGCTAGGCAAACTCTATACAATGCAATTTTCAGCTAAATTCAAAACTGGTTTTTTTTGCAATGTTTCCTCAAAAAACAAAAAGGGTGCAGGCATGAACCTAAATCTCAGCCAGCTCTGCATGTAATGCTAACTTGCCTCTAGCTTCATCCTCAACTTTCATTCTTAGCTTGAGGGACCTGTTTTCCTTCTTAATGACATATTTTTCCTCTTCAAATTGCCCAATTGTCTAAACAACAATGCATTCCTTCTTAGTTTTGACTGAGCATTTGTGAGTGCCTCACAAGAATTTATGATGGCTGGCCCACACTCCTTAAAATGTATCTGAAACCCTAATTATGATACTCTTTTCTCTTCTCTAAGATGGATAATCAAGGCTTGGGCCTCTCTCAATTTCTTGTTGAGCCATTTTACATTTTTCTCACCTTCTCCAGGTGAAGTGTGAATCTTTTCAATAGGCTGGCCCTTTTCAGGTATTACCTATGCAGTATTATGGTCTAGACTTATCATTTTAGCTGAGGATATTGTCATTGGATATGCAGGTTTAGTTATATCTACAACTTTAAGACTCTGTTTGACCTATTTTCCCTTTAAAACTTCTAGAACCTTTGGAACCGATTTCCTCCTTAGACCTAATGAATCTTCTGATGTTTGTATGTTAGGTTCCTTTTCAGCCAATTTCCTCTTCATCTCCTTGTTGTCATGAAAATATTGATCTATGAAATGATTGGATTATTTAATCTTATCTTGCAATTCTTTGATAATTTGGTCTTTATCCTCTAGTTGCACCTGATCTTCATCCATTTCCTGAGTTGAGTGTACAACAGGTTGTGTCTGCAAAGAAGGTACAAGTAATATTCTGGTAGCTGGCCTTGTGGTTGGGCTTCGCACTTTGGGTATTTCTTCCAAATCATTAGAAAATTATATCCTCCTACTCTTTTTCTTATTTGGTTGGCTTTGTGGTGAGTCATCAATCTTCTTGCCCTTCCCTTTGTCATGTTCTGCAAACCCTTTCTCTTTTCCACTTGAATTTTTAGAATGCACTTTTTCTGCAGGTGAGGGGGTGTCTCCTTCTGGATCTAAAAGGATGTTTTTTGAGTCCAATAAGGAGTCCCATTCTATGTCCACCTTCCTATTTTCTTTGAACACTAACAATTTTATCAAGGATAAATGAAACAAACTTCTCTTCAGCTGATCAACCCTAGCTTGTACTTTGTCTGCCATTTTTCCTAGGCTTCTGTATAGGTAAAAAGGTAGGTTTAAAGGGTTATTTCCAGTGAAATGCATCATAAGACTTATGTGATACTGATATACCCTGTCAAATATTCCTTTGAACCACCCTTAACAACTTATCATAATGATCAAGTATGCATTCTCTTGGGATGGTGGAACCAAATTTTTGTTTTTTGTACTTAGGTTTGAGAAAATCAGTGTAGAAAATTGGATCAAGGGGCATACCTTTAAACCACTTTTCTCCTTGAATTGGAATATTTTTTAAAGCACCCACTGTCTCTTCTGACACTTGGAAGGTGAAGTCAACTATCCTTGACTGAACTCCATTAGAGTTGAAAGCGAATTCCTTTGTTACATGTGCATTGTAACCCTCGATCTTCTCACAAAACCTATGCAACCAACTTGCTCAAATGAAACCCTAAACGTTGGATCAGAATTCACCAGCTCTAAAGTTTGTGGCTCACACCTCAACACACTACCTCTGTGATATTTTTTCTTCTCATGAGTGGCCATGTTGTGGATGCAAAAGGGACTGATAAAGATGAGAAGGCTCAAAGGATGAAATATGTTAGTAAAATTTTCACATCGACCAACAAGGCTAGGGTTTACTCCATTATCAAAGAGTTCAACATAGGACGCGGCTAATTTTCAATGCCAAGTCTGCAGGTGTAAGGTATTTGGTAGACACTAGGCTTTACCTTTTAGCACGTACACAATGAAAATAAAGAATGTGTAGAATGAGCAGAGGATGTGTAGCACACTGTCAGGTATTTGTGTAGCGAATAGAAATGTTTTGCATAGCAAGTGGAGTAATTCAATTTTGATATGGAGAAGAGGTTTGGTCGTTGGAGGAGGATGTTGTGTAGCAACAAATAAGTGATAAAAGACAAAATTAAGCTAAGAAAATGAGATTTTGAAAGAGATAGGTCCATTTGGGATGACAAGACACTTTGGGTAGTGCCTAGGTACTTGCACAACGTCCTTTTAGAGTGTGTGCAATTTTATGCAATCTAAGTAAAAAAACCACTTCATAGGTAGTAAAATTTCCATAATGATCTTTGATGACCCTCCAATACACAATATGTCATTATGATCCATGACATCATCAAAAAACCACCTCACCTAGACCTATGACTTGACTCTTTTTCATATGCCAATTAGATTTTATTTGAAAATGACCCAATGACCTTGACAACATTTTATGAGACACAAATATTTAAAGGAACACAAACACAAACTAAATGAATCAACTTGGAATGCATAGGTTTTCTCAAGACCAAGGAATGAATTTTCAAACTACTGACAATGTTATAAATCTACCTTAAAAATATTGATGCTAACAAGCTCAACTCATGGAACTAGAAGAAGATATAATCATAGCTATTTTCCATCATGGGGTACAAAAATCAAAAGATAAGGCTTGGCATGAAAGACATATTAAGAAGAATAACTTCAAAGTATAAGATATGGTTCTCATATATGACAGTAAATACTTGCAACACCCAGGGAAGTTCAGAATGCATTCTCTAGGGTCATATGAGATAAAGTCTGTCACAGATGGAGGTGTTGTGCAGCTGAAGGATTTAACAGGTAAAGAAATGAAAGGAATATTTAATGGTAGTTATTTGAAACTGTATAGTGATAATCGACCTACCAACCCTCAGTAACTACAACGCATAAATTAGAATTGTACATAATGTATATATTAGGAAGAAAAAGAAAAGAAAAAGTAGAAAAAGAAGGAAAACAAGAAAAAAATAGAAAAATGAGAAAAAGACAAAAATAAGTAGTTAGAGGAGTAAGTGGTAGACATACACTTGAGAATGAAAATGCACAATATATAGCATACTAGTGTGACAATAAGTGAATATATTGCGCACATGACAACTATGACAGAAGGAAATTCTAGTGCACCAAAGAAATATGACAGTAGAAAAATAATGCACACTGAAAAAATGAATTAGTAGGAAAAAGAAAAATTGGTCACCGAAAAAATGTGTGAAACAAACATTTATCACAGTGGAGGAAGAATGCCTAGGAATATTTGGAGAATTTATGACAACACCATAGAATAAAAAATTATGTTCGACAAGCCACATTGTGACTTCGAGCAAACATAGATCTAAGGAGTCAGAAGATAAGAGAAAATAGACAATTTAGAACACAGTCAGTGATATTTTCGAGAAAACCCACACATATTCAAGCAATATGGCACCTTCAAAGGTCAGATCTCCTAGCAGGACAGTGATGAAAAAAATTAGTGTTGCGAGGTCGCCGCAGGAACCAAAAATGTAAGTGAAAAACCCTACGTAGTTGAAAGGAGTAGTGGATGTGGATGCCATCCCTTCCCCGGTCATCGAATCAATGAGCCCTATAGTGGTGGAGGAGACAGAGTCAGCCCCCACGATAGGAAAAATGTACATTGATCCATATAACACAACATAAGACAAAAACCTGGTGCAACAACCCAGCGTGGAAACCGTCCAACCAAAAAATGAAGAATATGAGGAATTAACTGAGTTCGATGAGCCGAGGGTTCAATCGGGCACATAGCTAGCACAACAAGAGAAAATACAAGTATAAGAGATCATGGAGTAGTAGGAGTCTAACACAAAAGAGGAAGAGGAAGAAAAAATGTGCGAGGAGGCAGGGCCCTCAAGGGTACCAACAAAGGGGAAAGGGAAAAAAACAATCCATAGGTCACTGCACAAGAAACCACCGGTAACCCTTGTGTTACCGCGCAAACCAACATGAGTACAGGTTTCACCATATTTTCTATTATGTGTATATAAACTGTGTTATGAATACCAGGATGTAAAATACAGAGACAAGTTTCGATAATTTGAGCCACAAGTACACATGGAGAGAAAAGGGGCCAGTGTGATAGGAGTACCGATACTAGAACCCAAACAATGGATAACAGGTCTATAGAACATAGGCATAATGAACCTGCTAGAGATACCACATTTTGGAAGGTCAAGGATGTAAATAACTGTGTCAAACAATCACTGGAAGTAGTACATGGAGGAATTATATGGATATATAGGCCAGTCTCAATTGACGTCAAGTTAATTGCAAAAATAATGGGTCTTCCCATAGACGGTGAGAAACCTGTGCAATATCTGGATGATAAGAACAAGGAGAAATCCTTGGCAGAGGAAATGAAGAAAACTTATGGAAAAGAGAGAGGATCCATGGGTATCATTATAAATATAATCAGTGAACCCATGATGAAGTTAGCAACAAGTAGTATGGCATGTAAATTGCTAAGGAAGTGTCGCAAAGAAAAAGTGCCAATAGGGATGATAGAAGCAGTTGCGTGGTGTGCAAAAGGGAGTGTACTTAGTTGGAGTCCATACTTGTTAAATTTATTTTCGGATGATTACAAAGATGACCAGAACTTAGGCACATAGTTCCACTATTCATGGTTACCGATACTTATGGAATTAGAGGGATGGAAACACCCCAAATACAACATATTCTATCAGAGACTCGGAAAATTCCATGCAACACAATACGTAACATTGTGGCACACAATTGTCGCAAAGGAAAGACAGACAAACTTCAGCGTATTTGCGACATATTTGGAAGAAATACAGGGAAAGGTTTTCTAACTTGGAGGATCCCACCTAAGGTGATAGAGGAATACAAGAATATATCCAACTTCAAAGCATCAAAGAACAATATGTAGATCCAGGAAAAAAGGGATCCAGAGAAGGAGTGGTTGCAGATGAGATACTGCTTCACAACATAGGAAGTGCAATAGAAAATGAAATACTGGAAGGAGTAATGTAAGGTTCTACTGGAGAGTAAAAAATATAATAAACCATCGAAAGTGGGCTCCTCATAGAAGAAAAATACCCCAACATTAAATACAAGAAAAGAAACAATGCACACGAAGAAGACATAGGGGAGTGTAACAACAAGAACACTTAGATAGAAAAAGTTTATCCCCAATCCTGTCACACAAAAAAATAACCACATAGAGGCAATTAATGGCGAGACACATAGGGAAGATAACATCCCTGTGAAGGAGGGACAAGCAAGAGGGGACATACCAGAGACAGATACCCCAATCACAACAGAGAAAACAAAGTCAAGGCCACTCAAACTATTTTACAGTCAGGAGGAACGTGTAAGAAAATTATGGTGCATAAGAAGTTCCCCCAATATATTATTATAGAAGATGATGCAAAATTAGTCACGAATAGAGTATAGGACCACACCACAAAAGAATATGAATATGCATAAAAACAAAGAGAGAAGATCATGCAAGAGATGAAAGAAGTCAAACAAGTCTTGGAGCATATACAATTCACCGAAGCACAACACAAAGAAAAGACATAGAAAAAAAAAATAGTTCAAGAATAGGACATGCCAACACAAAGTGAGGAGGAGACAGTATATATAACAACAATGGAAAGAAAAAACTTTAGCATTACTAAAGACATGCTGCAAATGGATGAAGGCATGACACATAAACTGGTCAAGGACGTGGAACAGATGGAATTGGTATTGGCTAAAATACCAACAAAAGCACTATATAGGTTGCAGATGAGCATCACACAATAAGTACAATCAAGGAAAAGAACATATGAAAACAACTTGGACATAGACAAGGAAGAGAAGGAGGTGCTAGAGACAGTCCTCAAAGCTAAACAAATCGAACATAAGGAGGAAAAACAATGCGCAGATAAAATGGGGCAAAGAATTGAGGAAGTCTTCCAAACGATCCCAAACAACGCACTAGTAGGAAACATTAGTATGGAAGAAAATATAAATAGGATAACACAAAATATGGAGGGGTGTAAAAATCATATAGTAGATTTGGTTGGGAAGATGACACCAATCAACCCTCTAAAATTCTGATCGTATAGGAAGCAACATGCAACAGAAAAGACAGACATAATTGTGTTGCAAGCAAAATAAATAGTAGAGCTCTATGAAAGGATGGCGTAAATATGGTCGAGCATGGAAGAAGATGAAGGGATCCAATAGTTGGATGAGAAGGAAGAAAATATGAATTTTGCAGTCTAGGATTTGAAGCAGAGACAAAAAATGATGAGTATTTCAGATAGGATAAAAAGCGTGCAGGAGATGAAAAATCCACAAGCATATTGAAAGACAATCCAAGGGGACAGACAGACAAGATGGGATCAACTGGATCCCCTACAAGAGAAAGCAGAGAATATTATATCAGAATTTGAGACAAAGAAAGGAAGACTGGAAAAGGCACACTCAGAGAGAAGAAAAGTGTTGGAGGAGCACATAACAATGCAGGTGGTGGATACCTTGACAGAAAAGAGTATTCAGGCCAAGACACAAGTATATTAACTCACAAAGAAGTTCCAGGCATTGGAGAAATATACACATGAGGCATAAATTTCCTGAGTGGCTTGGGAAGAGCCACATATTAGGGTTAGGGGCATGTTGGAGCAGACAATTTTGGGGTTCATGGTAGTAAATGAGGCTAAGATATAAGGAATGGACCAAAGGAAGCAACACACACCAGAAAAGAAGGAAAAACAACACTACAAAGGGAAAAGGAAGCAGGGAACCACGAAAGAAGGAAGACCAACGCAGATTCAAAGCAAGGAATGGTTGGATCGAATATCAACTGCGTGAAAGATAGTTAGAAAGTGGACAAGTTGATCCCACTTTGAATTATGGTTTTGAGTCATGATGTAAGGGTTTTTATCCATGAGGTAGTTAGAGGTTTCATGTCATGGTTTCAATCAATTATCATGTGTGAAGAACCTATTTTTGACGAACCCTTTTGAGTCTTAAGAGTGTTGAGTCGCAGTACTAGTTTTGTAGAGAGTTTTGGAGCTTAGATGGATTCATTATTGAGATGTATCTTAGGGCCAGGTCGCAAGTTGTGGAGCTTGGTGCAACATTGGTCAGCCTCATGCAAAATTAGATAACCCATGATGTAATGTGTGTTGCGCATGAACTTTTTGATGAAGAATAATAAAAAGAAGAAAAATATCTTTGTGGACATATCCCAAGGGGGTGAACCATAGTAAAATCATGTGTTGTGATGTGTTGAATTATTTTTTTGTTTTTTATGAAATTATGAATGAATGATAAATGGATAGATTAGTATTTTGTAGCGTGCAATACTGATAATGTAGAATTAAATACTTGATAGATATAGATGAATGGTATAATGAAGTATACAATATGATGCATGTGAGAGTAGAAGAAGTAGAACATACCCAAACCTTTCCATGACTGTAGACATCTGCATCGTGCAATCACCCATAAGTCATCTTGGGTGAGAATGTGTTGTGAACTCTATGTATGGTGTATACTTCTAGTTTACCAAAAGGACCGATGGTTTCTAGGGTTTTGTTGTAGAACTAAGGTAGAATTCGGGTCATCCAATAAATACAAAATTATTTGATATCATAAGTCCTAGAGGTTCCCACAGCATGCACAAGATGCTCTAACTCCTCATGGTCTGTATTATTAAAAATAAAATATTTTTCCCCCATATCTTCTTCTTCGATGATCGCGATGGAATCCTGAATCGCTGGAGGGGTGCACCTATTGAAAATGGTTTGAGAAGATTCTACCTCAAAATGAGCTCGAGTGCGGGGTATTTTGTTTGCACCCCTCTTTTTGTAGCCCCTTTTTTATTGACCCATTTTTGACAAACTAAGAAGACTAAAACAACAACCTATCTCACTACAAAACTAGAGAAAATATTTGGAGAGGAATAAAGAGAAAAAAGAAAAGAACCAGAGAAGATAAAATCAAATAAGAAGATTTATAACATACTAATTCCAAATAAGAGCCTGTCCAATCTGATTCTGCTTTCAACTTTCCGCCTGACCTGAGCCCACCTGGGCCTACTACCTTATCCAAGTCTGGTTTAGGGTCCCTGCCTTACTTACCTGAGTATGCCTCCTAAGGGTCCTGCCTGATCCGATTCTGTCCTACCTGGCCTGAATCTACCTCACCTGATTCTACCTAAATAAGGTCCTGCCTTACAAGTCCAAACTTATCAATGGGGAATGATGCCAATAGAAAACGAGAGATAAATTGGAAATGCGTGTGAGGGTGTAGACTGCCCTGCAAAAGGCCCATTATAGTCCTTGGAATTCATGGTGAGGTATGGGAACTGAATGCGATGGAAACCATTCGGACGTGAGATTGGGGCCATGATGATTGAAACCATAATGGCATTAAAATCCCCTCGCTTCATATTAAAATCCATCAAGAAGTGGGTGCTACGGATGGTTTTGTTGATTGCCATGTGTCTTTGAAAAATATAGGAGAGAGGATGGCAGTGTGTGTTCATTCCTCAAGGGATTATGCATCCCTTTCACCTGATGTAGGGTTGAGGAATCCTTTTGAAGTAGCTCATGGAAGATTATTTTCAAGTGGCTACCCTCCTCTAGGTTTGACTTCCCATCCAATAGAGCTTGATTGTGGAGGAGGTCGTCATTGGCTAGCTTATCAATGAGTTTGTTGGATGAGTGTTTAACATGAGAGGGGAGAATAAATTGGATATCAGGGAGTAGATATTGGAGTTCTTCAAGGCCACTTTCAAGTCTCCAACAAGTGTAATTTTAAGGATGGAAATTTATCTCATAATGTAGAAACCTTGGTGAATATTACTAGTCCTTAATATGCAAACTATACAATGTTTGGCAATATTTTTGTAAAAAAATTGAAATTTCTAAGGATTTTATATAGATTCTATAAAATTTGGGATATTTTTAAGGAAAAATAATTTTATTCTATAGAATTTGGGTGAATCACTTTTAGAAAAAAATGGAAATTGGTGGATCTTTTTTTTGGAAAGACCATGGAAATTTATCGTATGGGAGAAATTTAGCCCCTAAAATCTTCCCTAGTCTCCAACTGTAAGATTTTTCTAATTGTTGATCCATGTTGAAGACATTGAGGCATTCAAATAATTATTTATGAGTCTCCCTCTTCCACTAACTTGGAATAACCCTCACAGATGGAAATGTGAAGACCAAAATCTATCACTATCATTTCTATAGAGTTATTTGTCTTTGTACCCATGTAGCCTACAAAGTGTCTAAGAAGTTCACCTCTATGATTTTTCAAGATTCTACCAAAACCAGCTAGACATGGATTTCTTTTTAATGCATTGTCAAAGTTGAGTTTGATGAAGCTATTCAAAGAAGGTGAACATTTATCTGGGATGAAGGAAACCAATATTCTGGCATTAGAGGCTTGTTTAGGAGCCATGCTTATGCAAAAATCTTAAAGGATAACTTTGTTTGACTTCTAGTCAAGCCAATCCTGATCTGATCATGGAGAAATTAGAACATATTCTTTTATATTTTGTTTGATCTTGTTGCATATGTGGTTGTTCTCCTTGGAATAATTCTTGAAGATGTGTCGATTTCTCTCTTTCCATATTTCTCTGAGTAGAAATCATGGGAAGAGCCTCTAGATTCAGTTGATTATGGGGTTTCCAAAATCCATTGCTCTCCATTGAATAATGGTGTCTGTACTGCTATATTTGTACTGATCAGTTTGCTTAAATGAAGAGGCTTCCAAATCTCATAGACTTGAAATGTAAGTGGATTTACTCAAAATATGTTCCATAGTTTCCTCGACTTGTTGGCAAAGAGGAGAGAATCCAGGCCCATGAAAGCCTCTATGGACCATCTTGTCCTAGGTAATCATTTTGTGCTAGACTAAAAGTTAGAGAAAGAAGGAAACTTTGGGCCAAAGGTTCAATTTCCATATATTCACCAATATCTCAGATCGATGTAGTTTTGAGTGGTTTGCAAATAAAAGGTAGGAATATTTTACATCAAAGAAGCCTCTAATTTTTTATCCCTAGAGAACTTTGACGAGGATTCCTAAGTTTTGATTTTCTTGTCTAAACTTTTTAGCCAGAATGCCTCAGGTCGAGCCAATCATGATCTGATCATGGCGAAATTAGAATAGATTCCTTTATATTTTGTTTGATCTTGTTACATATGTGGTTGTTCTATTTGGAATCATTATTGAAGATGTGTCGATTTCTCTCTTTCCATATTTCCCAGAGTAGAAATCATGGGAAGAGCCTCTAGATTCAGTTGATGACAGGGCTGCCAAAATCCTCTGCTCTACATTGAAGAATGGTGTATGTAATGTTAGTTTTTTACCAGTGAGTTTTCTTAAAGGAAGAGGCTTCCAAATCCCATAGACTTCAATTGTAAGTGGAGTTACTCAAAATATGTTCCATAGTTTCCTGAACTTATTGGCAAAGAGCACAGAAGCTAGGGAATTGAAAGCCTCTATGGACCATCTTGTCCTAGGTTAGGATTTTGTGCTAGACTAAAAGTCAAAGAAAGAAATAAACTTTGGGCCAGAGGTTCCATTTCCATATCTTCACTCATATATCTAATCGGGGTAGTTTTCAGTGGTCTGCAGATAAAGTGTAGGCATCTTATACATCAAAGCAACCTATAATTTTATATCCCTAGTGAAGTTTGATGGGGCCTTCCTAAGTTTTGATTTTCTTGTCTGGAAGGTCTAGCCAGAATGTTCCCTAGTCAAAGTTTTAAGGGAGAGGAGATCAAAACTGTTGAGGCCACTATGTTTTCCATTTGTTATTTTCTTCAATAGGTGGCCAATATTTCCAAATATAGGTTATATTCCGACTGATCATGAGCTCACATATAGGTTTTAGTTTTGGTTTCTCATGTCATTTGGGAATTTTTTTCCTTGCGTCATCCCAAAAAATGGCATTATGTCCATTACGAACCTCCAAAAAATAGTGATGTTGTATAAGTTCATGATTTTGCCAGGATGGAAACCATATGTGTGAGCCTTGAGGACCATTCTCCATAAATATGAGATCAGGTTCTACTATGCATATACCATATTTCACTTTCCAGAAATGTCTCCATAACTCATTGATCGAGGTTAAATATTACTAAAAATCACAACTTTATTGAAAATAACCTTAGTGATGACCACAAGGGAAACTGGATTTCTTCTAAACACTATTTAATATGAAACCACCTTTTGGTCCTAGAGTAATACCTAAAATATATTCTAATTAGCTAAGAGCTCATCTTCCATGGACATAAGGAAATAAGTTAATGGTCCCAAGGCTTAGAAGCATTTGGTAGGAGGAAATATTTCCCTCTTGTGGACAAACAACAAGTTATTTAAGGTGTCATGGTTTTCTTGAATAACAATGATGAGCTTTTTATAGAAACCAATGATTATTTTCCTCAATTCCTATTGACAAACGAGTTATGATAGGTTTTTCCACCTTCCCCACAACCCGCTACTGAAAAAATAGAAACAAGATCCCAAATAATCAAGTGCACATAAAATTCACACTACATCGATATTATTTTTATTAAAAGACTACTTTTTATCAAAATTTTGTTTTCAAAATATAAGAGTACTATTTTTTTTAGTGTATTCTAAACATGTTACAATTTGAACATTTTCGGTCACTCTTTTAAGACCATTTTTGCTTAAAACATGATGAAAAATTTAGAAGAATTGTTGGAACTATAGATATTAGTTGTTGAGATTGCACAATCTGCATGTAATAAGGGTTTTTTAGGGCGTTGAATCTATTTATGCATTCAAAAATGCAATTCCAAGGATGAAAAACAACAATTTGACCAAAAATTCTATAACCTCTAATGATAATTGCCAAAAWTAYCCAAATCATTTAAAGTTTAKACTTCTTGGTTATTATTTTTTGTTATAGATCAATATTAATTTATTTTAATTTGAAGATATTATACATAAGGAAAAAAAAAAACACAAAACAATTTTTTTTGTAYTTGAAAAATGGACATAAATATAAGTTAATTTATTTTATTATTATATTTATTTTTTATTTTATTATGAAAGAAAATTTATCTTAAATTTACATTTATTAAATATAATAGGAATATAAAAGTAATTAATAAGAAAACTTTTTCAAATTTAAAAAAAAAAAATCCCAATAAAATATGTTCTGGGAATAATATTTCTCTCTGGGTTTTGAATGGGAATAATACTTCTCTATTTTTTTTTTGTTTTTTTTAAGGAGATATTTTATTTTTAAGATTATATATCTGCGGCTTTGTGAGGTTTTGAACATGAATAATACTTCTCTTTGGAAATTATTTTTGGCTTCTTCAACCGTTTGAGCAATTGGACATGTGAAACGAGGTGATTCACTTTTTACTTTGATTCAATTTTAATTTACAATATATTTATAATCTATTAACATAAAGAGATTTAAATTTATTTTTTTTAATTTTTATTTTAAGTTTCATAAGTAAAAGTTGATTTGAGAGATAAAGTGAATCCAAAATAATAATTGTTAGATTTTTTTTCTCTTCTTTTCAATATGAGCACTCCACCACCTATTCCAAAAACTCATCCTAACACAGGAAGGCCCCCCAAAATCACCCTAGAGATCCTTTACGATTATATGGAATCAGTAGAAAAAAGAAGAGAAGAGAGAGATGCCAAAATCCAAATAGAGTTAGAAACACTAGAAAAAAGGAGTGAAGAAAGAGATGTAAAAATCCAAATAGAGCTAGAGGAAATGATTGATTAAAAAATTAAAGATATCATTCAAACTCAAATAGAGGATAGATTATTAGGGTTCAAGAGTGAATTACAGATAATGAATGATAGGATTCAAGAAATGGAAAAACATAAACAATCAACCCAAGAAGGAGTGGTTGAAGAAAATCACAATTTGAGAGATATGATTAAAGAGCTAGAAGAAAAACTAACCAACAATTTTACCCTCAGTAATATGGAAAACAAATTGGATATCAAACCCATCAAAGAGGAAATGAATAAGCTAATCGAATTGGACCATGAGCATAACAAAAGATCCTTGAACCTCATAATTTTTTGTATAAAAGAACAACAAGAGGATGATAGGATAGCAATAGTAAAAGAAGAATTAAATAATAAATCAAAAATTGATACAACTTACCTCATAGAAGCAAAGAGGCTAGGAAAAATAATTGATCACAAAGATAGGTTGATGTGTGTCAAAGTAAGTTGTAATGACCATAAATATAGAATACTTATTAAATCTCTGAGCTTAAAAGGGTGAGGATTATTTATAAATGAAGACCTCATTCCCGAAGACAAAGTGGAATTAAGGAAGGAAGTTCAAAAGTTAAAAGAAGCTAGGAAAGAAGGAAAATGGGCAATAATTATAAATCAAAAATTTATTGTTAGGGATAGAGACTAGAAGGATAATAATAAATAGGATTTTCGGACACTCGGGATCCTTTTTTGAAATTGTCGTGGCTTTCCATGGCACAAAGGTCCTATGATAAGTTGGATCCCAAGTGATATTGATATTATTTGTCTAGTTGAAACTTAATAGCATGAGGAGTCTAAGGTCCCTAACATGGAAGGATTTGTCTTGTGGTCGGCATGGAACAAAAAATCCTACCGTAGACGGATAGGAGGCACATCTTGTTATATTAGAAAGAGAATTTCTCCTTACATTCAACTTCATAAGATTGACCCTCTTAATCAGTAGATTTGGATAGAAATTTCAAACACCAATGCTAAGAAGATGTATATAGCAATTTGTTATTTTGCACCTATTAATTCTACTTTTTATAAGAAAAACAATCTAGATAAAAAAAATTCCCTATAATAATTTAGAACAAGATATTTATAGTTTGGAAAATGAAAGTAATATCCTCCTACTATGAGACTTTAACGCTAGGACTGCAACTAAACAAGCTATTATTTTAAGTAATGACTCCAACCATAATCCTTTATGGCTAGATGAGGACCTTGTTTTATATAATAGCTACAAAAGAAGCTCTGAAGACCTAATTGAGAATTTGTTTGGTATTGAGTTGGTCAAGCTCTGCATCTTTCAAGACCTAATAATTTGCAATGGAATAATGAAGTGGCCAAACTCCAACTAGATGACTTGTATTCATGGGCTAGGTAGTAGTGTTATAGATTATGTGATATCTAATATCCATGTTTCCAACCAAATAACAACTTTTGACCTTTTAAATGACGATGATCTTAACTCTGATCATAAACCTTTAGCCCTAACTCTAAACTTTTCCATGCATAGGAGTGCCACTGAAGAGAATTCTGATGATTAAAGGAATTTTCACTTTAAAAAAAGTAAAGTTGACATTTTCTTAAAGGATGTAAATAGTAAATTAAATATCCTAACTTATAAGGACAACATTGAAGAACTCTATCATAATTTTACAACTACCCTTTCCACCTCTATTAACAAGTTCTCTTTCGAGGTGTCCTATAAAAAGAATAATAGAATGACCAACCCTTGGTATGATAAAGAATGTAAAATTGCTAGGAAATCCATTAGGGATGCTTCTAATGAGTCCTTAAAACTTGATAAGATCAAAACGTACAAATCCCTAATTAAAAGGAAAAAAGGATACTATATCAATAAAAGGCAAGAACAACTTTCAAAACTATATAAGTTGGATCCTAAGAAGTTCTGGAGCCAAATTTTAAAAAACAATACTAAAGAAAATAATAGGATTCTCTTAAGGGACTAGAATTCCTACCTTAAAAGTATTTACGAGTTCCCTAATGCTATGGACACAATTCCTATTGTCCCTAAAAATAAAAAGTTGTTTCTTTAGATGACATAGAGTTCGGGGTTAAGTGGCTTTCAAATGGGAAAGCTAAGGACATCGAAGGCTACCAAGATGAAATTTTTAAAATCAGAGGGCCAATCCTTATCCCTCACATATACAAGCTCTTTAATTTAGCAGTCAACCAGGGCTTCCCTAAATTCTGGAAACAAAGCCTCATTGTTCCTATTTTTAAAAATGGGGATAGAAACATTCCCTCTAATTCTAGGACCATTATGATTAGCTCAATTTTAGACAAGCTTTATAGAATTATTTTGGAAAAGAAGATTAGCCTTTGACTAGAAAGTCACGATAAAAGAGCTAAAGACCAGGCCGGGTTTAGGAGATATCATTCAACTCTGGGCCATCTTGTTACCTTTAGGATCATTGCAAAGGAGTTTTGCAATACTAAAACCAATCTTTGTTGTTGTTTTGTTGACTTTAGAAAATATTTTGACATGGTTCCTAGGAAAGACCTTTGGAATAGGTTGGAATAGCTAAAAGTGTCTCTTGAGTTGAGGGATGTTGCAATAAGGATGCATGAGAATGTTATTGATAAGTTTAAAAACACTGAGGGCTGGTCAAAAGAGATTAACTAAAATATCAGAGTCAAACAAGGTTGTCCCTTGTCCCCTACCCTTTTTGGCATATACATTGACAAGTTAGAAGATTGCTTGGAAAAAACAGGTTGTGTCAGCCCTACTCTCACTGGTATATTCATCAATATTCGTCTTTATGTCGATGATATCGTTCTTATGGAAAGGAGTCCCCATGATCTTCAAAACCAACTAAGAATCCTCAAGGATTTTTGCTCCAATATCGGTATGACTGTTAATACTAATAAGACTAAGGTCATGCTTATTAAATCCAATAAGATCTCTTATGATACCTTTGTATATGACAACAACAACTTGGAGGAAGTAACTTCATACAAATATCTTGGAATTGATATTCACCACAAGCTCAATTGGAATTATGGCATTGAGAAAAGGATTTTTGGGGGATGAAAAGCTTATTATGGGCTTGAAAACAATTGTAAATCAGATGATCTTTGGAGTTGGGATAAGAAGAAACTCCTCTTTGAGACTCTTGTTACACCTGTTATTCTTTATGGATATGAAGTCTGGGATTGTAGTATCTCTCGTGAATCAAGGAGAAAAATAGAGCAAATACAAAATAATTTTATAACCTATAATCTCAAAATTAAAGGAAATACGCCCTATCTCATCCTCCTCTTAGAAAAAAGCCTCTCCCCCATTGAGAGTATGGATATGACTAGATACCTAATATATAAGAACAAGTTAAACAACATGGAAGACAAGAGGCTTCCTAAAATTGCTTCAAAATTGAGTCATAACCACCATCAACTCGAGCGAGGATGGAATAAAGATGTCTGGTCTTGGCTAAACTATTGGGGAATCATGGAAGACACAATTTTTCAGAATAAAGATACTATTAAAAAAAATGTCAAATCAAAATTTAAGGACAAAATGTGGTGTGATAAAGAGTTATAGGGAAAAAGAAAATTAAGGTATTATAAAGATGTAATCAACCCTAATCTAGAAGATCAAAATTATCTATATGTTTTTCCAAGTGTAAAGAAAAAAAATAATCATTGCTAAGATAAGAACAAATTCTCACGAGCTCCATAGTGAAACCAGACGTTGGTGAATTCCTAAAACGTCATGGGATGAAAGAGTGTGTCACCTTTGTGACACTAAGAATGTTGAAGATGAAAAGCATTTTCTCTTAGATTGTCCAGCCTATACCCATATTAGATCTCATTTTCAAAATATTTGTCACACTACCAACCTTCCTAACCTCTTAACTCAACAAAAGTATGGTGATCTTGGAAAACTTCTCTTAATGTTTTTCGAGCACAGAAACAAAATTATAAAAAAGCGCAAGTAATCACTTACCCTTTTAAGGACAGATAGACCAATTCGATCTTAGTGGACGTTAATCATCATCATTATAAATTAATAAAAAAAAAATTAGTATAAAAAACAATTATCTTAAACTCTTAATTTTTTAATTTTTATTTATATATTAAACTAAAAAAAATTAAAATTAGAATACGACGAAGATAATAAAAAACTCAACCAAAAATTCTTTTAAAAAAGAGATATGGAAACTATAAAACCATTCCCCTTGTTCGTGATAGGATGGGCTTTCCACGCTTCCACGACGCAATCTTCATGTGACGGGACCCCCTTGTTCATGTGACAATGGGCCCCCTACATGGAGGGATTTGACTACTAAATGCTAAGGTGTACATACCCCACCCCCCTCTGGATTTGAAATTGTGACCTCCAAGGAGGAAACACATGTGTTGTTAACCATTAGGCCCACTATATA
>JASDQU010753525.1:16195-29707 GCA_032191745.1 Picea mariana | reverse complement strand
TGCTTTCCAACATCCCAAAGTTCTTTTCTTTATGCAACCTTCCCAACTTAGATTTTAGTTGAAGTTAATTCTAAGGTATTTGTAATCTGTCACGTCTTCAAGAGTTTTGCCTTCAAAGTAGAACTTATGTTGCTTATGTTTTCTTTTGCTAGAAAAAATCACCACTTTCGTCTTGCTAGTATTGACTTGCATCCCCACAGTACTACAAAAGTGTTCAAGGGAAATTAAGTGTTCTTGCAACCCAAGAGCGAATTTAGCAATCAAAATAAGGTCATCTGCATACAAAAGAAGTCTTATCACAAAACCACCCAAAAGAGCACCATCACCCTTCTGTGAGTTTAACCACTTTTCAAGTTTGTTTATATATAAACCAAAAAGGGTAGGGGACAATGGGCACCCTTGCTTGACTCCTATATCGCTCCTAAAACTTTCGGAGATACCAGCTGACATTCTGGTTTTGATTTTAACCTCCTCATATAGCCTATGGACGGTTTCTCTAAGATGTATAGCAATCCCAAGTTCCTCTATTCTATGCCAAAGCTTATCTCTAGGGACCGTGTCAAAAGATTTTTTGAAATCTACAAAGCAACAGAAGGCTTCCTCTTTTTTCTCCCACACTTTTTCAATGATGTGCCTTAGAGTTATACCATAATCAATCGTTGAGTGTTTAGGTCTGAAACCTGCTTGCCCTTTAGCACGCTTATCCCCTTCTTCCACCCACTTGTTGATTCTATTTTCTAGCATACTTCCAAATAACTTTGCAAACAAGGAGTTTATCATTATGGTCCTATAGTTGGAGGGATTGTTGACATCCCCACTCTTGAAAAGCGGTATTGCTAGGCTCATTGTCCAATCTGTAGGGAATCCATGTTGAATGATGTTGTTGAAAATTTTCATAATGTGAGGTGCAAGAGTTTTTGAACCCCCACTTTAGATATTCTGCTTGGAGTTCAACTAAATCTTTTGCTTTTCCAACACCCAACTTTTTGATACCCACCTCAATTTCTTGCATGGTGAAGAACTTAGTAGTAGTGTTGACGAAGGAACGGGGGTGCACCTTAAGATATTGCTCATAAAGCTGCTTTGCATACTCGAACCATTGATAGGATGTGATATTATTTTCAATTTGTTTGTTTTTCGTTTGAAATTCCTTCCAAAATAATTTGGGGATATTTTTCCCCAAAAAGATTAATTCCTCCCTCCTTGAGATCATGAAATTAGCTTTTTTCTTTCTTACAATGTGTTTGTAAGTTTTTATATTTATAGTGTAAATCTTTCAAAGTTTTCATTGTTGTTTTGCATTCCTCATCCAACCAAAATAAAGTTGAAGAAATGTTGCAAAGGTTGCACGTGTTAAAGGCGATGGTTATTACATAGTCATGAGAATTGAATTCTTAGAGCTTCGGACCAGTTTGGATTTGAATGATTCTAATATTTCTCCTGCTCGCGTGGATTTTTGCACATGTGTAGAAACTCAAATGAAGGTCACTCGAATGTCAACACGTTTCAAAAGAGTTTCTAAGTGTCAAATCGATAGCTCAGCCATCATCCAACCATTCCTTCATCTCGTAAATCAACGGTATTCGGGCATCTCCAACCATTCCTTCATCTCGCAAATCAACGGTATTCGGGCATCTCGAGATTATAGAGTTGCGCTATGTTTAATTATGCGCTTAACATCTGCTGGTCACAGTTCCACTTGGTCGTGGTTCCATTTCGGGACTTCGGCCACGTATAAATTCATTTATGTTTCCAAATTTTAACCTGAAGCCGAAGACCCGAAGTCATGGTTCCTCACTCTAGTTTTCGTTTCAGTCGGCCTTGTTTCTTCGTCTTCTCTCTTCGGAAGGGTCGAGATATGTGATAGCAAAGCATGAATAACAGGTGTATGATCTCTGAAAGCGTGGAAGGTGCTCTAGATGACATCAAGATACATGGAAAACAGGTTTACCAGTCGTGGCTGCTAGGATTACCTGCAACAGAGGCAAAACTAAAGCGCCAAGTGCCAATGCCAGCATGTGTTTATCAAGTGTCAATGAGAATGTTCAAGTGCTGAAAACACATACCAAATGTCATAGATCCACGATCGATTGGAGGAAATGATCTGTTGGTGAGTTATGCACCAGTTATTCCACCACTAAGTTTGTATGGCATGCCTCTTCCAGTCACAGTGGAAATGTCATCAATGATTGAAAATGGTCCTGGGAAAATGATGTGGTTTTTGGCAGAGAAATTCCGGGCTTGAATTTTTAGCAGATGGGAACGAATTGGCAAAATATGAGACATGGGTTTTGTCGGAGACGCCTCCAATTAGTCCAATCACGAGTAGATTCGCAAAACTGTGAAGTATTTAGGAGATTTCATTGTTTCTTTGAAAGGCATGTGCCTGGATTTAGGGAAAGAAACGTCTTCTACTTATGAAATGAGTTTCAACAAAGAAAACAATTGGACTCAATCCCTTGGATCGTTGGTCTATTTGTTACTTTCAATAGAAAATAGATTATTTACAACCATTCTTGTCATGCATGCCTATTTTTTTTTTAAAAAGGCAAGCCAAAGACAAAGCATTAGGAAAACACATGCACAATGGTGGTATCAATAGATTTAATTTATTTTACAGCTCCAGTATGAATGATGACACTAATTGGAGGCAATACATTCAAACAGAGGAAAGCCCATAAACATTCTTCTGGAAGCACTATGTTAATGCAAACTACAGTTGCAGACAATCTGGGCAAAGCTGGAGCTCTTTGGAATTTAAGAGCTGCATATGTGGCATTATTTGTATTATTATGGAATCCTTTGGGCATTGCTTGCTGCAAGGATAACTAGTAGATTAAACAGTTTTCTTTGTGGCTGAATTCAGTTTGGCATTGAAACTTCAGGTAACGATGAAAGGAAAAAGTTGCAAGAAACCAGTCGTTGACTCTTTGTCTTTTCTAGTTCATAGTTTTAGCGTTACTTGGAAAATGCATAAGACAACAATTAACATATTGAATCTTCAAACAACAACAATGATCATGGATTATGGTGAATAATTTTCAAGGGAGATTCCTTGAGTGGTGGAATGGGCAATGAAGAGTTATAAAACTCTATTCAAAACCATAATCATGAAAGCATAGTAATGTGCATCAGATTCATTGTCAGGATATAGGTTATGTTGTTTCCATTAATGACTCAAAGTATTTGTAGACTTTGTTCAATTTATTTAGTCATTGGTGCGTGCTGGAGAGTGCGGAATAACAAGTTTTTGTTGCAGACTCAATGCCATATATACTTCTAAGAGTTCTTCATCGAAGACTAAGATCATTTAGGGGGTACTTTCTGAAGGTTAGTAAAGTACTAATCAAGGAATTATATGAGGTAACAATGGCACTTTTCCTTAAGTATTTGAATACTTTTGGACTCTTCCAACAAAAGAAGGTTGTGTAAATGACACCATCAAACATTAACAGTAAAGTCAGTGATTCTGGCGTTCATAATGGGTGAGGCTTTCTTTCAGGAATGCAATGATAAACAGTAAACCAGGGACAGAAATGTGCACAATGGCAAAAGATTTTTTGGATAAGTTTAAAGATCAACTTTATCCACATCAATCTCAAATTTTCAGGAATTCGATGAGCATCTTCTAGCAGCAGTTGATCTTTTAAAGGTATAGGTGGCAAAAGCATTGAGATTATCCTATCTTGTTTTAGCTAAGTCATGTGTTTCTTGTGCTTTGTTTACATGTTCTCATTAATCCATTTTTCTTCTTGTAAAATAATTCATTTAGGTTGTAGTAGTCAGTACAACCTATGCAGTGATTGAATTTAAAAAGCATTTATTTGATAGTGGTTTTTCCTCTGTTTTGTTGTGAGAAAAATAAGACCCATGCTCAAATATGTTTGCTTAATTTTTGAAAGTTAAATGCAACCTGAGTGAGTTTAATGTTTTTCTTCAATTGAGTAGGAAGTCAAATTTGTTATGCCTGGACACTTGGCTCCTTAGTCAGGTTTCCCTTGGGTCTTCTACCCATGCTTATGATTTTGAAGGATTTAGCAGACGAGGTCATACCTCTTTGGTTCTGATGTTGAGTTATTGAAAGGGTTTGTTTATTCAAAACCAGAAGCTTCCGAGAGTTGATCAAACAATCATTTTTATGTTCTTGAAAATGCACTAGGCTTAGCTCTATTGCATCCTAAATTCAACTCTAGCGATAGCACAACATGTGGGCTTCCTTCCCCATTGAAAGCCCAAGTTGGGCTTGTTCCTCCAAATATTTCATCAAACGAGGTCTTACAAAGATGCGACCTTCAAGGGTCTCAAGTCAAATGTATCATGAAAAGTAAAATCACATTTAATACAAGATCCACCTAAACATGTGCATCAAAACTACCTTATCAAATTAAACAAGTGCTCAAAGACCCTATGCAATTTTCCAAGTTTAGGTATGGGAGGGTTGTCAAGGTGACCTATTGGGTGAATCATTCCTTGGGTCAAGGGATGTTTCTTAGGTGGACCCTCTCCAAGCCATGCAAGGAATATGGAATGGATGGGGTAATACTGTAGTAGCCGAATAAATTTAACATCAATTAATTACACAAACATAACAATAACTTCTACTTGATTTCAGAAAATTCAATAATTCCTTTTAATTTAGCACATACGCATGTTAAATTTATCAACGAATATTAATTTTATAACAGAATAAAACAAATACGTAAATTAACATACCTTGGTCTGATGCTAACCCTCCGCTTGTCTTGTTGTTGGTTGTTGAATTGTGTCAACACTGCCCAAACCTTGTTCCACCTTGCCAACTAGGACAACTTCCTAGCTCTAGGATATCATATGGATATCCTGGCCCCCGTGCCCAAAACCTCTAGCAAACCGATGCCCCCTGTACTGATCCAATCCGACTACAGAACTCAAACTCTCCTCTCTCTGTGCAAATCCAAGAGAACCTTCCAAAATAAAATTCCCCGTGGAATGATCCCCTTCCTTCATAACCTCCTCTGCTCATATCCTCCTTCACCGCCCTTTCTCCTCATTTATTTCCTTATCCCTGCATTCATTCCCTTATCCACAGAATTAATGTCCCTTATCCAATTTATTAATGTTCCCTATCCGTTTATTAATGCCCCTTATCCCTTCCGTATACGTAACCTTTTTAATTTAAACAATATAATTTATTAATATATTTTTTTTTTATTACCCTGTTCATTCAATGTAATAGGTAATTAATTTAATTAATTAATTAATCAAAATTATAACAATTAATTAATTAATAAATATTTAATTAGTATTATTATGCCAATCTTTGTTTAGTTAAAACCATGTTAAGACAATTAATCCCCTAATTAATTTTTACTTAATAATTCCTAAGCATATTTTCAACTAGGGTTGTTACAAATACTTTTGGGAATGGGGTTCATGACATACAAGGGTTCGTATTGTCTCATCGTAGAGGATGTGTTGCACCCTCGTTTTCAATGCAACATTTTTCCAAGTCCATTATTCTCCATTAATTAATTATATTCCAAAACAATTGGGTACTCCAAGTGGGTAACATAAGACTTGAGTCTCAAAGGCAGTACCACAATGTTACTTGAAGTCAAAGGTACACAAAGTTCCATATGGGTAAAACAAAGAGTATAACGCACTCATGTAGCCCCCTCAACAAGTGGGACATTTATATTTTTGAAATTTGCTTTTGCAGGTCTTCCATTTTAAGAGAAATGCTCCATCGTTCTCAAGACCTCTTTGGGAGAGCATCTAAAAGGTTATAATGTTGGATTTTATCTTTTTCCAACTACATTCCCTCTAGGCCTTCAACCCCTTCTTCCCATGTGTTAGCACTCTGTAAATTCCCAGAGGTTGTAAAAGGGCAAAAGAAATTTACAAGAGGTAACTTTAACCAACCACTTCGAAACTGGGATCTAGCCCTGCCAGTTTCAGAGAGAGATCTCTCTGTAAGATTTAGATTTGTTTGGATTTTCAGATCTTAGGCTAGTTTTAAAAGAATAGTACTGAGTTGTTTGTATTTTTTAATAAAATGGTTGAATGTCACTTACGCTTCCATTGGGCTATGGGGTCTATTTTATAAAAATGGAGATCAAAGACAGTTTTTTAGAAGATTCCTTTTATAGGGCAAGGTAGTGCAACTGTTGGATTCTTTAGGAATAAAATGATGGATTGTTGAAAAGGTGAGATATCAGTTAAACAAAAAAGCAATTAAGAATTTCTTTATTGTAACATCAGAAGGAAAACATTTTAATCTGTAAAAGATTAAGAACAGACTACGCAATGGCAAATTCTGCAACTTTAACTTCTTTTAAAGATTAGATTAGAAAAACAACATGATAACTGAGCAATAAAACTTTTTACGAAGACAAAGGAAACTTCACCAACAACTAACACATAGGAATCCTGTGAAACGTCTCTTTGTATTACTGGAATAATCTCTTGAAAAAATTACAATGATTACAACTTGCTTGGGCGTAAAGATCAACCCTTAGTACTTCAAAGTTTGAAGTATTTATAATCTAAATTACAAACGACCCTGTCATCAATGTTTAGGACATGGCAGATGTTATTTTTAACTATCTAGATAACAAGATGCAAAAATATAGGAACTGATGATGATGCGTCGAATCTCTCATGTTAATTTTGGGGAAGACCGTTGGTGAGTCATTCATATGACTTTGACCGTGCTGGATGATGACTTGGACGAGACCTTTATCTTTACTCGGTCAATTCGCACAGCTCATCCCATCTTTGTGTACCGGGGATGGAAACTTTCAATAGCCAGTGGTATATTTCATCCATCTCGGTATACTTAGCAAAAGTCGGCTTAGTGAGGAAAATATACTTGATTTCGTGTTGTATGCTGAGGTCAGGCTGCAAGGTCTCCAAGAACGCTTTGCCTATGATGTTGCCCTGTATCCCTGAGAACTTGGAACTGTCTTTGGCCATGGTGGCAATCTTTTGCATATAATCGAATAAAGTCATCAATTTATCATTTAGGACAAGTAAGCCAGGAAGGCCCTTTTTCTGTAAGGCCTCAAGCTTGCTAAAAAATCTCTAAACTCCAATGTCCATGTTCTGAGCTTTCTCCTCCAATTGCAACATTAATCCTCCTTTGGTCAACACTCTTTTGACTTCAATGATAGTTTATGTTATGTCTTCAACTTTCAGGTCTTCAAGCTCTTCCTTGGTTTTTGAATTCAGGAACTTGATGATCTCGTTAGCTGCCAAGGGCATTTCACCCAGCTCTCTTCTTATCCTGTCAATGGCCTGTCTACTCTTAAGCACCAGATCATGTTGCTCGAACATGATTTGCACCATGGGCCAAATTTCCTTTATGGAGTTGGAGATATATGTCCAGATATTTTCCTTAGCCTCTGTTAATGTCTTACCTGCCACTGTTTGTTTCTGAAGCTGTTGTATTTCATGTTTGAGCTTCTCTGATGCTTGTCTCTCAATGTTGTATCTTGTTTGGAAGGAAGACTTGAGTTCTTGGAGACTTTCAACCTCCATTTTCATCCTATTGATCTATGTTCCTTGCAGAGTCATCTCCTCCATGGAATTTGTTAGCTCCACAGTTTTTTCCAGTGCTGTCAATGGAGTTGCCGATGGAATTTTTGTTGTAGTGGTTGTTGGCACAGCTGCTGTACTGACTTCCGCAAGGGGAACTGCACTCAATGGAATGACTTCCATTGGGGTTGATTGTTCCTTCTCTTTCAATAACCTTTCCAATTCTGCCTCCATTTCCTTGATCTGTGTGTTCTGCTGCATGATTAGCTTCATCAATTCCTCTTTCTTGTCTTCTACCTCAGCTATTTCTTTAGCTTGTGAATCCTCTGTTGGTGGCAATTTCAGTTGTTTTCTCAGAGATGCAATGTCAGCATTATTTTTCTTTAACATCTCCTTTGTTGTTTTTACATTCGAGGGATCATACCTAATCTTGAGAACCAACTCCTCTAAGGATTGTATTCTGTTATCCTTTGCAAAAGAGGATATCTTTTCCAACTTCAATTGGGTCTGAACATTGTTTAAAGATACCTGTAACTTTGTTTCCATAGAGGAAGCATGTACCAATGTGGAGAAAACCATTTCTCTAGTCTGTCTGTGCAAATCCATCTAGTCAGCTGGATGGACTTGTTTGGTGTCAAAAACAATAGTTGACCTCTTGTAGTCAGTGATCTCTTTGGGTTGAGACACCTATGCTTGTAGAAATGCCAGATGCATTCTTCCTTTCTCTGTGACAAAGGCTGACAACAGTCTGTGTTGTGTTGTGGAGGTTTGCTTCCAGAATTGAGTGTAGATGTTGTTGGTCAGCATCTGGTTCTTCTTTTTAATCATGTCATATTTTTCAAAAATGTTCAGAGGTACAGATCCTTGTGGAGTTTGGATGGTCATAGCTATATATGTCTACTTCTTTGAAGAAGAAGTGGACACCACCTAATGTTTTTCCTCAATCACTTTGGCAGAGTAGGTCTCTTCCTCACCAGACATGTGAGTAGCATGGGTGGTTTTGGGTCTCTTGTTGTATACCTGAAAATATTCTGTTGATACCTCAGTGATTGAAGGAGAGGCATCCTTTCTTGTCCTTTTTTCCTTTGGTACCTATGGAGTGGTAGTCTGTGAAAAAGAGACTGAAGGAGATTCCTGTTGTTCAGTATCTACTAGAGTGTTTGCCTTCCACTCTATCCGATTCACGTACTTTTCAATTTCTGGTTTGAGGGTGTGAGCATAAGGTGAACTTTTGTTTTTGGATCTCATCTCTGCAATGATCCCACTTGGGTCATAACGCCAAATGAAACTGGTGCTGAATTTCATTTCCTTTAATAGTTTATCTATCTCTTCCCCAACTGCTCGACTGTTGCAGATAAACGGTCCTATTTTCCCTTTAATCCTCATCTATTGTTTTTTCTTCAGAGACACAAAATGAATGTCATATGAGTTTATCATCTAACGAATATACTCCAGTGAAAATATTCAAACATGCACATACTTGGGAAATTTGTATGGAGCTAGTTCACACCCATACACTCTGATCTCTGTGTGATTCTAGTATAGGAACCAGTCCCCAGTCTTTACGAGATCCGAAAGGTGTAGAACTCTTTGGATCTCCTCGTTTATCCTTGATTCTGGTCTTCCACTGAGCATGCCTACCACTGGGTGATAAAACAACTCGATGAATTGTTTGAAACTGAACTTAGTGGAGTTTCTTCTGAGCAGTGACGTCCATAGAGTTACTGCTTGCAGTTTTCCGTCCTTGTCCATCTTCTGCATGAGAAAGGAAAATTTGTCCGCTTGATAGAACATAAACATGTAGGCCAGTATTGAAGAATACCAGAACATGCCTTCTATAGGGAAATTTTCCAGTTGCTCGTGCAGGTTCTCGGCCAAAAAACCACTGTAATCAAACTGGGTGGCAACTTTCTCTTCAACAGAGAAAATAGATAGGAAACCAAGGATAGGTTCATCCACCCATTCATCTAAGAAGTAACCGAGCAAACAACATAGTGTTGAGATAATATGATTTCCCTTTTCGTAAAATATGGAAGAATGATAGGGAGGATTCTTTTTAGGGAATTGGGCATCTTGTGGGAGGAACAAATCAAAGATTTGTGCTCTTTGGGGAATAGACAGGTTCTGATACATTTCTGTCATAATTTCAATTGTGAGGGGAGAACGGGGTTCGGATTTGGGTACCTGCATCATTTGATCGATGGCCTCAGGTGTAATAAGGAAAAAGGTTTCTCCAGACGAAGATACTATGGCTCTCTGATCAGGGAGGTAGTGCGCTTGGCATTTGAGAGCAAATTTGGGAAAATAATAGACTTGGGGAAAAAGATACAGAGGGAAAATTGACTGCCAGAGCCCAATTTCATCGCTCTGATCGATGAAGGTGTCTTTAAACTATGATTGTAGCTCGGTGAAGTTGAAATCGGACCTGGTTTCTGAGATTAAATAGTCTTTGTCTGCTACTGGGATCCGGTCAAGATCGACAGGAGGTGGGAGAAATGGATTTTCCTCCACATTTAACTTTTTACTTTTGGGCACCATTGTTTTCCACCAGTACCTGCACACTGAAAACACGTTAGTAGGCAAAAACTTATGGATGGATGAGATGTTGAAGAGGCGAAGGAAAATGAATCTCTGATACACAGGGAGTGTGAGTGGAATGTGAATGGACGAAACGGAGTTGGAATTTAGTGAACGGGTGTCCGTTGGGCAAAAAAAGGACAGGTCAGGTGAACAACGGGTATGTGGCCAGTAATAAATGGCCAACGGGTATTTTAGAGCATGAGGGGGCAAGGTGAAGGACATCTGATGTGTGTACCCGATTGACATGCAGAATGGTGATTGGGGAATGAACGAAAAAGATATGACCCGTAACGGTTAGATGGAGGGGACATGCTGACGGGGTCATGAAATGGGATCTGCAAGGGGTGGTTTTGAGGTGTGGCATCTCTGGATGATGGTGGTGAGTTGGAAAAATGGTAAGCGGTAAATGTTTGGAGTGGGGAGGTAAGATGGAATGAGATGATGCCACGTAGAGATGGGGTTCGTCTGGACACTGCTTCATTTCGGACCCCCCCCCCCGCCGTAATCTCTTGTGGATCGTCCATTTGCGTGCCGGTGGGATAACCATAGATTTGAGCGCACACTTTAATCACTTTTTCGAACCCCCCCCCCCCACCGTTAAAAGTAGAACGATCGGGGGGGGGTCCGGAATCTCTTGTGGACCTTTGATTTGTGCGTTGGCGAGATGACCGTAGATCTGAGCGCACACTTTAATCACCTTTTCGGACCCCCCCCCACTTAGGCTTAATGACCCTTTTTATGGGTTTTGTGCCCAGCTTCCCTTTCTTTTGTCATCATGGGGTTAGAAAAACATTTCACCATCAAGATCATGCATTTTTCATCGATCACCTTACATATTTTATTGAAAGGAAACTAACTAACCTATGTCTTAACCTACTCATTTGCACCTTTAGCCCAACTTAGACTATTAGGCTAAGAAAATACTCTACCTTGGGGCTATTTGACCAAGATTAGACTGTATGGTCAAATTTATTCACTAGCTAACCTAATTACTTGGCTAAGATTAGACAGTTTAGCCAAGCTTATTTACTAATCCTAAATACTTCAATTTAAAAGACTTGGCCATGTTTAAACTGTATGGATCAAGTCATCATCATTTCATGGGGCTTTATCCATTTTCTTTTATGCCCTCTTTTATTTTTCTCATTTTTTCTTTCATTTCGTTTCTTTTCTTTTTCTTTTGTTTTCTTTTTTCTTTTCTTTTTCTTTTGTTTTCTTTTTCTTTTGTAGAATGCAACAATATTTGTAAGTTAAAAAACACTAAAGGAACAAAATTACAATAAGTAGTTGATCCTATAAATTATAGGGCTATAACACCATGAAATGAGGTACAATCCCTTCTTGGGTCAGTACACCCAAAAATCCCAAAAGATAAAGAGACGAAAATGATGAAGTGTGAAAATTGATAAGTATGATCGAGAATGGTACGATGACTCATAAAGGAGACATCCTCATAGAAAACCTTTCCCCAAGGGTGACCACTTACTAGGGCACAATGTCAACTGCCAAGGTGAAACAGGGAAAAGAGCATAATTTCCAAGCAGGCGTTCTATAATCAAAAGCAGCTTTAAATGTGACATACTCAAACGCCTCAAGTATTAAAGTGACACTTAACACAATACTTGACTTGTACCTCATGGAGCAAGACGCATTGTCTATCGGAAACAAGGTTGATGTGGTGGATGCCATTGTGACGAACTAGAGAAGTATGGTGGTGAAGAGGGTCTTCATCTGTGTAAGTAGATATCATGGGTCGATCTATCCCTTCGCACTCCATGTATGCAACCTGAGGGATTAGAGACATCATATCCTTAGTTTTCTCTAGAAATGGGGGATAACACATCGTATTTCTAGATGCTCCTTGTCCTCTCCCCTTTGGTCAAGATTGTTGGATTACTGAGAGGGGGGGGTGAATTGGTAATAGAGAAATTATCCTTTTTAACCACAAAATGAAAGTGTTACATCAATGTAGCATTATCATCCAATAGTTGCAGAGTAAATAAACAATGAACAAATGAGCAATCATACACATACACAGTACACCAGTGTTTTTACGTGGAAACCAAAAGCGGGAGAAAACCACAGAATTCTTTTTCTTATATGTCTTTAAGAATTACATTCATTGGAAGCACCAACTTCCTTTGTTTTCCAGCTGCAACTGGAAGGAGGATCCAACCCCCTAGTTTCTCAGGCCATAACCTCAAGGAATGTCTAACTCCCCAATTCTCTGGCTACAACCAGAAGGAGGCTACAACCCCCTAGTTTCTCAGGCTACAACCTGAGGGAAGCTCCAACTCCCCAATTCTCTTGCTACAACCAGAAGGAGGCTACAACCCCCTATGTTCTCTGGCTAAAACCGAAAGGTGGATACTACCACCTATACTGTCACACTATCACTGTGAGATATATTTATGTAAACCTATACCAATCAACCTATAACAACTTGTACCAATAACGTGTGCCAACATGTACCATACATCAACCTGTACCTCAACCTGTACCATAAACAAATGAATCAACCATGAACCAATATATACCTCAACCTGTACCATCAATGAGTGCATCAACCATGCACCAATTATGTACCAACCATGCACCAAATACACATAAGATATGACTCATCAAGATGTACCACCATCATCAACTATACACCTCATGTATGTGCCAACTCATCAACTACTTGTCTCAACCATGTACCCAACATGTACCTCAACCAAAAGCCCTCATCAATTTCATCATCCAAATTTGACTTGTAACTCGTTAATAGACCTGATGTATATGATCACATACCTACAAACCTTCCTTAACTTTAACAACAAGAGACTAGCATTTTCATCAAACGTTACTTTAGTCTCACATGATTAATTTTGGATTAGTCAACAACCCTAACTTGCAATAATAATAACTATGTACATGTAATGAATAAAGATCTAAAAATGATACACAATGTTCTTTAGTGTATTTCATGCAATTCCTCCAGGTTTCACTACTTGGAACCTCTCAAAAAAGGAGTTATAGAAAAAATGGTATACCTTGTTGAATTCTAGTTTATTCTAGAGATTGAACTTGTAGAGCGTACCCCGCACGGAATATTTATTTTGTGGATCTAAAAATGGTACATAGAATATTACAGATTGTACTCTAACCAATAACGTTGGTCTTACTGAATTTGTGTAGTGTCCCCAAGGCCGAGCCCCGATGTAAACCATGATCTGAAAGAGATTGTAAATATGTGTTATAGGCTGGTGAGCCGAGTTTTGTATAAGCCAGTGGGCTTATGTGTTTGATTAGGCCAGAGAGCCTAAGGATTGAAGGCCAAGGGCCTGGATTTTTTATCTGTATATATATGCAGCACATCAATAAAATATAAACATCGCCAGGTGCAGACCGACCACGATGAATGAGTGATGGGGGACT
>JASDQU010753525.1:0-16175 GCA_032191745.1 Picea mariana | reverse complement strand
TGTTTCCAAATTTTAACCTGAAGCCGAAGACCCGAAGTCATGGTTCCTCACTCTAGTTTTCGTTTCAGTCGGCCTTGTTTCTTCGTCTTCTCTCTTCGGAAGGGTCGAGATATGTGATAGCAAAGCATGAATAACAGGTGTATGATCTCTGAAAGCGTGGAAGGTGCTCTAGATGACATCAAGATACATGGAAAACAGGTTTACCAGTCGTGGCTGCTAGGATTACCTGCAACAGAGGCAAAACTAAAGCGCCAAGTGCCAATGCCAGCATGTGTTTATCAAGTGTCAATGAGAATGTTCAAGTGCTGAAAACACATACCAAATGTCATAGATCCACGATCGATTGGAGGAAATGATCTGTTGGTGAGTTATGCACCAGTTATTCCACCACTAAGTTTGTATGGCATGCCTCTTCCAGTCACAGTGGAAATGTCATCAATGATTGAAAATGGTCCTGGGAAAATGATGTGGTTTTTGGCAGAGAAATTCCGGGCTTGAATTTTTAGCAGATGGGAACGAATTGGCAAAATATGAGACATGGGTTTTGTCGGAGACGCCTCCAATTAGTCCAATCACGAGTAGATTCGCAAAACTGTGAAGTATTTAGGAGATTTCATTGTTTCTTTGAAAGGCATGTGCCTGGATTTAGGGAAAGAAACGTCTTCTACTTATGAAATGAGTTTCAACAAAGAAAACAATTGGACTCAATCCCTTGGATCGTTGGTCTATTTGTTACTTTCAATAGAAAATAGATTATTTACAACCATTCTTGTCATGCATGCCTATTTTTTTTTTAAAAAGGCAAGCCAAAGACAAAGCATTAGGAAAACACATGCACAATGGTGGTATCAATAGATTTAATTTATTTTACAGCTCCAGTATGAATGATGACACTAATTGGAGGCAATACATTCAAACAGAGGAAAGCCCATAAACATTCTTCTGGAAGCACTATGTTAATGCAAACTACAGTTGCAGACAATCTGGGCAAAGCTGGAGCTCTTTGGAATTTAAGAGCTGCATATGTGGCATTATTTGTATTATTATGGAATCCTTTGGGCATTGCTTGCTGCAAGGATAACTAGTAGATTAAACAGTTTTCTTTGTGGCTGAATTCAGTTTGGCATTGAAACTTCAGGTAACGATGAAAGGAAAAAGTTGCAAGAAACCAGTCGTTGACTCTTTGTCTTTTCTAGTTCATAGTTTTAGCGTTACTTGGAAAATGCATAAGACAACAATTAACATATTGAATCTTCAAACAACAACAATGATCATGGATTATGGTGAATAATTTTCAAGGGAGATTCCTTGAGTGGTGGAATGGGCAATGAAGAGTTATAAAACTCTATTCAAAACCATAATCATGAAAGCATAGTAATGTGCATCAGATTCATTGTCAGGATATAGGTTATGTTGTTTCCATTAATGACTCAAAGTATTTGTAGACTTTGTTCAATTTATTTAGTCATTGGTGCGTGCTGGAGAGTGCGGAATAACAAGTTTTTGTTGCAGACTCAATGCCATATATACTTCTAAGAGTTCTTCATCGAAGACTAAGATCATTTAGGGGGTACTTTCTGAAGGTTAGTAAAGTACTAATCAAGGAATTATATGAGGTAACAATGGCACTTTTCCTTAAGTATTTGAATACTTTTGGACTCTTCCAACAAAAGAAGGTTGTGTAAATGACACCATCAAACATTAACAGTAAAGTCAGTGATTCTGGCGTTCATAATGGGTGAGGCTTTCTTTCAGGAATGCAATGATAAACAGTAAACCAGGGACAGAAATGTGCACAATGGCAAAAGATTTTTTGGATAAGTTTAAAGATCAACTTTATCCACATCAATCTCAAATTTTCAGGAATTCGATGAGCATCTTCTAGCAGCAGTTGATCTTTTAAAGGTATAGGTGGCAAAAGCATTGAGATTATCCTATCTTGTTTTAGCTAAGTCATGTGTTTCTTGTGCTTTGTTTACATGTTCTCATTAATCCATTTTTCTTCTTGTAAAATAATTCATTTAGGTTGTAGTAGTCAGTACAACCTATGCAGTGATTGAATTTAAAAAGCATTTATTTGATAGTGGTTTTTCCTCTGTTTTGTTGTGAGAAAAATAAGACCCATGCTCAAATATGTTTGCTTAATTTTTGAAAGTTAAATGCAACCTGAGTGAGTTTAATGTTTTTCTTCAATTGAGTAGGAAGTCAAATTTGTTATGCCTGGACACTTGGCTCCTTAGTCAGGTTTCCCTTGGGTCTTCTACCCATGCTTATGATTTTGAAGGATTTAGCAGACGAGGTCATACCTCTTTGGTTCTGATGTTGAGTTATTGAAAGGGTTTGTTTATTCAAAACCAGAAGCTTCCGAGAGTTGATCAAACAATCATTTTTATGTTCTTGAAAATGCACTAGGCTTAGCTCTATTGCATCCTAAATTCAACTCTAGCGATAGCACAACATGTGGGCTTCCTTCCCCATTGAAAGCCCAAGTTGGGCTTGTTCCTCCAAATATTTCATCAAACGAGGTCTTACAAAGATGCGACCTTCAAGGGTCTCAAGTCAAATGTATCATGAAAAGTAAAATCACATTTAATACAAGATCCACCTAAACATGTGCATCAAAACTACCTTATCAAATTAAACAAGTGCTCAAAGACCCTATGCAATTTTCCAAGTTTAGGTATGGGAGGGTTGTCAAGGTGACCTATTGGGTGAATCATTCCTTGGGTCAAGGGATGTTTCTTAGGTGGACCCTCTCCAAGCCATGCAAGGAATATGGAATGGATGGGGTAATACTGTAGTAGCCGAATAAATTTAACATCAATTAATTACACAAACATAACAATAACTTCTACTTGATTTCAGAAAATTCAATAATTCCTTTTAATTTAGCACATACGCATGTTAAATTTATCAACGAATATTAATTTTATAACAGAATAAAACAAATACGTAAATTAACATACCTTGGTCTGATGCTAACCCTCCGCTTGTCTTGTTGTTGGTTGTTGAATTGTGTCAACACTGCCCAAACCTTGTTCCACCTTGCCAACTAGGACAACTTCCTAGCTCTAGGATATCATATGGATATCCTGGCCCCCGTGCCCAAAACCTCTAGCAAACCGATGCCCCCTGTACTGATCCAATCCGACTACAGAACTCAAACTCTCCTCTCTCTGTGCAAATCCAAGAGAACCTTCCAAAATAAAATTCCCCGTGGAATGATCCCCTTCCTTCATAACCTCCTCTGCTCATATCCTCCTTCACCGCCCTTTCTCCTCATTTATTTCCTTATCCCTGCATTCATTCCCTTATCCACAGAATTAATGTCCCTTATCCAATTTATTAATGTTCCCTATCCGTTTATTAATGCCCCTTATCCCTTCCGTATACGTAACCTTTTTAATTTAAACAATATAATTTATTAATATATTTTTTTTTTATTACCCTGTTCATTCAATGTAATAGGTAATTAATTTAATTAATTAATTAATCAAAATTATAACAATTAATTAATTAATAAATATTTAATTAGTATTATTATGCCAATCTTTGTTTAGTTAAAACCATGTTAAGACAATTAATCCCCTAATTAATTTTTACTTAATAATTCCTAAGCATATTTTCAACTAGGGTTGTTACAAATACTTTTGGGAATGGGGTTCATGACATACAAGGGTTCGTATTGTCTCATCGTAGAGGATGTGTTGCACCCTCGTTTTCAATGCAACATTTTTCCAAGTCCATTATTCTCCATTAATTAATTATATTCCAAAACAATTGGGTACTCCAAGTGGGTAACATAAGACTTGAGTCTCAAAGGCAGTACCACAATGTTACTTGAAGTCAAAGGTACACAAAGTTCCATATGGGTAAAACAAAGAGTATAACGCACTCATGTAGCCCCCTCAACAAGTGGGACATTTATATTTTTGAAATTTGCTTTTGCAGGTCTTCCATTTTAAGAGAAATGCTCCATCGTTCTCAAGACCTCTTTGGGAGAGCATCTAAAAGGTTATAATGTTGGATTTTATCTTTTTCCAACTACATTCCCTCTAGGCCTTCAACCCCTTCTTCCCATGTGTTAGCACTCTGTAAATTCCCAGAGGTTGTAAAAGGGCAAAAGAAATTTACAAGAGGTAACTTTAACCAACCACTTCGAAACTGGGATCTAGCCCTGCCAGTTTCAGAGAGAGATCTCTCTGTAAGATTTAGATTTGTTTGGATTTTCAGATCTTAGGCTAGTTTTAAAAGAATAGTACTGAGTTGTTTGTATTTTTTAATAAAATGGTTGAATGTCACTTACGCTTCCATTGGGCTATGGGGTCTATTTTATAAAAATGGAGATCAAAGACAGTTTTTTAGAAGATTCCTTTTATAGGGCAAGGTAGTGCAACTGTTGGATTCTTTAGGAATAAAATGATGGATTGTTGAAAAGGTGAGATATCAGTTAAACAAAAAAGCAATTAAGAATTTCTTTATTGTAACATCAGAAGGAAAACATTTTAATCTGTAAAAGATTAAGAACAGACTACGCAATGGCAAATTCTGCAACTTTAACTTCTTTTAAAGATTAGATTAGAAAAACAACATGATAACTGAGCAATAAAACTTTTTACGAAGACAAAGGAAACTTCACCAACAACTAACACATAGGAATCCTGTGAAACGTCTCTTTGTATTACTGGAATAATCTCTTGAAAAAATTACAATGATTACAACTTGCTTGGGCGTAAAGATCAACCCTTAGTACTTCAAAGTTTGAAGTATTTATAATCTAAATTACAAACGACCCTGTCATCAATGTTTAGGACATGGCAGATGTTATTTTTAACTATCTAGATAACAAGATGCAAAAATATAGGAACTGATGATGATGCGTCGAATCTCTCATGTTAATTTTGGGGAAGACCGTTGGTGAGTCATTCATATGACTTTGACCGTGCTGGATGATGACTTGGACGAGACCTTTATCTTTACTCGGTCAATTCGCACAGCTCATCCCATCTTTGTGTACCGGGGATGGAAACTTTCAATAGCCAGTGGTATATTTCATCCATCTCGGTATACTTAGCAAAAGTCGGCTTAGTGAGGAAAATATACTTGATTTCGTGTTGTATGCTGAGGTCAGGCTGCAAGGTCTCCAAGAACGCTTTGCCTATGATGTTGCCCTGTATCCCTGAGAACTTGGAACTGTCTTTGGCCATGGTGGCAATCTTTTGCATATAATCGAATAAAGTCATCAATTTATCATTTAGGACAAGTAAGCCAGGAAGGCCCTTTTTCTGTAAGGCCTCAAGCTTGCTAAAAAATCTCTAAACTCCAATGTCCATGTTCTGAGCTTTCTCCTCCAATTGCAACATTAATCCTCCTTTGGTCAACACTCTTTTGACTTCAATGATAGTTTATGTTATGTCTTCAACTTTCAGGTCTTCAAGCTCTTCCTTGGTTTTTGAATTCAGGAACTTGATGATCTCGTTAGCTGCCAAGGGCATTTCACCCAGCTCTCTTCTTATCCTGTCAATGGCCTGTCTACTCTTAAGCACCAGATCATGTTGCTCGAACATGATTTGCACCATGGGCCAAATTTCCTTTATGGAGTTGGAGATATATGTCCAGATATTTTCCTTAGCCTCTGTTAATGTCTTACCTGCCACTGTTTGTTTCTGAAGCTGTTGTATTTCATGTTTGAGCTTCTCTGATGCTTGTCTCTCAATGTTGTATCTTGTTTGGAAGGAAGACTTGAGTTCTTGGAGACTTTCAACCTCCATTTTCATCCTATTGATCTATGTTCCTTGCAGAGTCATCTCCTCCATGGAATTTGTTAGCTCCACAGTTTTTTCCAGTGCTGTCAATGGAGTTGCCGATGGAATTTTTGTTGTAGTGGTTGTTGGCACAGCTGCTGTACTGACTTCCGCAAGGGGAACTGCACTCAATGGAATGACTTCCATTGGGGTTGATTGTTCCTTCTCTTTCAATAACCTTTCCAATTCTGCCTCCATTTCCTTGATCTGTGTGTTCTGCTGCATGATTAGCTTCATCAATTCCTCTTTCTTGTCTTCTACCTCAGCTATTTCTTTAGCTTGTGAATCCTCTGTTGGTGGCAATTTCAGTTGTTTTCTCAGAGATGCAATGTCAGCATTATTTTTCTTTAACATCTCCTTTGTTGTTTTTACATTCGAGGGATCATACCTAATCTTGAGAACCAACTCCTCTAAGGATTGTATTCTGTTATCCTTTGCAAAAGAGGATATCTTTTCCAACTTCAATTGGGTCTGAACATTGTTTAAAGATACCTGTAACTTTGTTTCCATAGAGGAAGCATGTACCAATGTGGAGAAAACCATTTCTCTAGTCTGTCTGTGCAAATCCATCTAGTCAGCTGGATGGACTTGTTTGGTGTCAAAAACAATAGTTGACCTCTTGTAGTCAGTGATCTCTTTGGGTTGAGACACCTATGCTTGTAGAAATGCCAGATGCATTCTTCCTTTCTCTGTGACAAAGGCTGACAACAGTCTGTGTTGTGTTGTGGAGGTTTGCTTCCAGAATTGAGTGTAGATGTTGTTGGTCAGCATCTGGTTCTTCTTTTTAATCATGTCATATTTTTCAAAAATGTTCAGAGGTACAGATCCTTGTGGAGTTTGGATGGTCATAGCTATATATGTCTACTTCTTTGAAGAAGAAGTGGACACCACCTAATGTTTTTCCTCAATCACTTTGGCAGAGTAGGTCTCTTCCTCACCAGACATGTGAGTAGCATGGGTGGTTTTGGGTCTCTTGTTGTATACCTGAAAATATTCTGTTGATACCTCAGTGATTGAAGGAGAGGCATCCTTTCTTGTCCTTTTTTCCTTTGGTACCTATGGAGTGGTAGTCTGTGAAAAAGAGACTGAAGGAGATTCCTGTTGTTCAGTATCTACTAGAGTGTTTGCCTTCCACTCTATCCGATTCACGTACTTTTCAATTTCTGGTTTGAGGGTGTGAGCATAAGGTGAACTTTTGTTTTTGGATCTCATCTCTGCAATGATCCCACTTGGGTCATAACGCCAAATGAAACTGGTGCTGAATTTCATTTCCTTTAATAGTTTATCTATCTCTTCCCCAACTGCTCGACTGTTGCAGATAAACGGTCCTATTTTCCCTTTAATCCTCATCTATTGTTTTTTCTTCAGAGACACAAAATGAATGTCATATGAGTTTATCATCTAACGAATATACTCCAGTGAAAATATTCAAACATGCACATACTTGGGAAATTTGTATGGAGCTAGTTCACACCCATACACTCTGATCTCTGTGTGATTCTAGTATAGGAACCAGTCCCCAGTCTTTACGAGATCCGAAAGGTGTAGAACTCTTTGGATCTCCTCGTTTATCCTTGATTCTGGTCTTCCACTGAGCATGCCTACCACTGGGTGATAAAACAACTCGATGAATTGTTTGAAACTGAACTTAGTGGAGTTTCTTCTGAGCAGTGACGTCCATAGAGTTACTGCTTGCAGTTTTCCGTCCTTGTCCATCTTCTGCATGAGAAAGGAAAATTTGTCCGCTTGATAGAACATAAACATGTAGGCCAGTATTGAAGAATACCAGAACATGCCTTCTATAGGGAAATTTTCCAGTTGCTCGTGCAGGTTCTCGGCCAAAAAACCACTGTAATCAAACTGGGTGGCAACTTTCTCTTCAACAGAGAAAATAGATAGGAAACCAAGGATAGGTTCATCCACCCATTCATCTAAGAAGTAACCGAGCAAACAACATAGTGTTGAGATAATATGATTTCCCTTTTCGTAAAATATGGAAGAATGATAGGGAGGATTCTTTTTAGGGAATTGGGCATCTTGTGGGAGGAACAAATCAAAGATTTGTGCTCTTTGGGGAATAGACAGGTTCTGATACATTTCTGTCATAATTTCAATTGTGAGGGGAGAACGGGGTTCGGATTTGGGTACCTGCATCATTTGATCGATGGCCTCAGGTGTAATAAGGAAAAAGGTTTCTCCAGACGAAGATACTATGGCTCTCTGATCAGGGAGGTAGTGCGCTTGGCATTTGAGAGCAAATTTGGGAAAATAATAGACTTGGGGAAAAAGATACAGAGGGAAAATTGACTGCCAGAGCCCAATTTCATCGCTCTGATCGATGAAGGTGTCTTTAAACTATGATTGTAGCTCGGTGAAGTTGAAATCGGACCTGGTTTCTGAGATTAAATAGTCTTTGTCTGCTACTGGGATCCGGTCAAGATCGACAGGAGGTGGGAGAAATGGATTTTCCTCCACATTTAACTTTTTACTTTTGGGCACCATTGTTTTCCACCAGTACCTGCACACTGAAAACACGTTAGTAGGCAAAAACTTATGGATGGATGAGATGTTGAAGAGGCGAAGGAAAATGAATCTCTGATACACAGGGAGTGTGAGTGGAATGTGAATGGACGAAACGGAGTTGGAATTTAGTGAACGGGTGTCCGTTGGGCAAAAAAAGGACAGGTCAGGTGAACAACGGGTATGTGGCCAGTAATAAATGGCCAACGGGTATTTTAGAGCATGAGGGGGCAAGGTGAAGGACATCTGATGTGTGTACCCGATTGACATGCAGAATGGTGATTGGGGAATGAACGAAAAAGATATGACCCGTAACGGTTAGATGGAGGGGACATGCTGACGGGGTCATGAAATGGGATCTGCAAGGGGTGGTTTTGAGGTGTGGCATCTCTGGATGATGGTGGTGAGTTGGAAAAATGGTAAGCGGTAAATGTTTGGAGTGGGGAGGTAAGATGGAATGAGATGATGCCACGTAGAGATGGGGTTCGTCTGGACACTGCTTCATTTCGGACCCCCCCCCCCGCCGTAATCTCTTGTGGATCGTCCATTTGCGTGCCGGTGGGATAACCATAGATTTGAGCGCACACTTTAATCACTTTTTCGAACCCCCCCCCCCCACCGTTAAAAGTAGAACGATCGGGGGGGGGTCCGGAATCTCTTGTGGACCTTTGATTTGTGCGTTGGCGAGATGACCGTAGATCTGAGCGCACACTTTAATCACCTTTTCGGACCCCCCCCCACTTAGGCTTAATGACCCTTTTTATGGGTTTTGTGCCCAGCTTCCCTTTCTTTTGTCATCATGGGGTTAGAAAAACATTTCACCATCAAGATCATGCATTTTTCATCGATCACCTTACATATTTTATTGAAAGGAAACTAACTAACCTATGTCTTAACCTACTCATTTGCACCTTTAGCCCAACTTAGACTATTAGGCTAAGAAAATACTCTACCTTGGGGCTATTTGACCAAGATTAGACTGTATGGTCAAATTTATTCACTAGCTAACCTAATTACTTGGCTAAGATTAGACAGTTTAGCCAAGCTTATTTACTAATCCTAAATACTTCAATTTAAAAGACTTGGCCATGTTTAAACTGTATGGATCAAGTCATCATCATTTCATGGGGCTTTATCCATTTTCTTTTATGCCCTCTTTTATTTTTCTCATTTTTTCTTTCATTTCGTTTCTTTTCTTTTTCTTTTGTTTTCTTTTTTCTTTTCTTTTTCTTTTGTTTTCTTTTTCTTTTGTAGAATGCAACAATATTTGTAAGTTAAAAAACACTAAAGGAACAAAATTACAATAAGTAGTTGATCCTATAAATTATAGGGCTATAACACCATGAAATGAGGTACAATCCCTTCTTGGGTCAGTACACCCAAAAATCCCAAAAGATAAAGAGACGAAAATGATGAAGTGTGAAAATTGATAAGTATGATCGAGAATGGTACGATGACTCATAAAGGAGACATCCTCATAGAAAACCTTTCCCCAAGGGTGACCACTTACTAGGGCACAATGTCAACTGCCAAGGTGAAACAGGGAAAAGAGCATAATTTCCAAGCAGGCGTTCTATAATCAAAAGCAGCTTTAAATGTGACATACTCAAACGCCTCAAGTATTAAAGTGACACTTAACACAATACTTGACTTGTACCTCATGGAGCAAGACGCATTGTCTATCGGAAACAAGGTTGATGTGGTGGATGCCATTGTGACGAACTAGAGAAGTATGGTGGTGAAGAGGGTCTTCATCTGTGTAAGTAGATATCATGGGTCGATCTATCCCTTCGCACTCCATGTATGCAACCTGAGGGATTAGAGACATCATATCCTTAGTTTTCTCTAGAAATGGGGGATAACACATCGTATTTCTAGATGCTCCTTGTCCTCTCCCCTTTGGTCAAGATTGTTGGATTACTGAGAGGGGGGGGTGAATTGGTAATAGAGAAATTATCCTTTTTAACCACAAAATGAAAGTGTTACATCAATGTAGCATTATCATCCAATAGTTGCAGAGTAAATAAACAATGAACAAATGAGCAATCATACACATACACAGTACACCAGTGTTTTTACGTGGAAACCAAAAGCGGGAGAAAACCACAGAATTCTTTTTCTTATATGTCTTTAAGAATTACATTCATTGGAAGCACCAACTTCCTTTGTTTTCCAGCTGCAACTGGAAGGAGGATCCAACCCCCTAGTTTCTCAGGCCATAACCTCAAGGAATGTCTAACTCCCCAATTCTCTGGCTACAACCAGAAGGAGGCTACAACCCCCTAGTTTCTCAGGCTACAACCTGAGGGAAGCTCCAACTCCCCAATTCTCTTGCTACAACCAGAAGGAGGCTACAACCCCCTATGTTCTCTGGCTAAAACCGAAAGGTGGATACTACCACCTATACTGTCACACTATCACTGTGAGATATATTTATGTAAACCTATACCAATCAACCTATAACAACTTGTACCAATAACGTGTGCCAACATGTACCATACATCAACCTGTACCTCAACCTGTACCATAAACAAATGAATCAACCATGAACCAATATATACCTCAACCTGTACCATCAATGAGTGCATCAACCATGCACCAATTATGTACCAACCATGCACCAAATACACATAAGATATGACTCATCAAGATGTACCACCATCATCAACTATACACCTCATGTATGTGCCAACTCATCAACTACTTGTCTCAACCATGTACCCAACATGTACCTCAACCAAAAGCCCTCATCAATTTCATCATCCAAATTTGACTTGTAACTCGTTAATAGACCTGATGTATATGATCACATACCTACAAACCTTCCTTAACTTTAACAACAAGAGACTAGCATTTTCATCAAACGTTACTTTAGTCTCACATGATTAATTTTGGATTAGTCAACAACCCTAACTTGCAATAATAATAACTATGTACATGTAATGAATAAAGATCTAAAAATGATACACAATGTTCTTTAGTGTATTTCATGCAATTCCTCCAGGTTTCACTACTTGGAACCTCTCAAAAAAGGAGTTATAGAAAAAATGGTATACCTTGTTGAATTCTAGTTTATTCTAGAGATTGAACTTGTAGAGCGTACCCCGCACGGAATATTTATTTTGTGGATCTAAAAATGGTACATAGAATATTACAGATTGTACTCTAACCAATAACGTTGGTCTTACTGAATTTGTGTAGTGTCCCCAAGGCCGAGCCCCGATGTAAACCATGATCTGAAAGAGATTGTAAATATGTGTTATAGGCTGGTGAGCCGAGTTTTGTATAAGCCAGTGGGCTTATGTGTTTGATTAGGCCAGAGAGCCTAAGGATTGAAGGCCAAGGGCCTGGATTTTTTATCTGTATATATATGCAGCACATCAATAAAATATAAACATCGCCAGGTGCAGACCGACCACGATGAATGAGTGATGGGGGACTGAGCGTCCACAGAGTGGGCAAGGGATTAGGGGTTGAAAGGTGGGAAAGGGGCTGAGTGATGAGCCTAGGGGCTTAAGCCTGGGAAATAATATTTTAATATTATTTTAAAAAGAGACATGTTCATTTTCGTTTATCCTAAGTTCCTGGCAAGGGAAGGAATGTGCAAGGGGGATGTACGTTGTGGTATGCATGCAGTTCCCAGGGTGACAAGTGTCAACCCTGGTGCATGCAAATAAAACAGAGGAAGTAAGCCGTGAGGGGATCTTCTCTGCATTCGGACCCGAACCTCTGGGGGTGGGAACTGGTATGACCTCTGCCAGATACCCTGGTTCATCTCTGAAAGTCGTAAAGCTTGTGTTTGTCCTAAGGAAACCGTGTACACCCTGTCCAGAGCTGTGAGTCTGTGTCTGTTCTAGGCAAACCCAGGAGTGAAATTCCTAAACAGGAACCCTGTGTTGAACTCGAGTGGAAGAATCCTTTGTTGTTCAAGGAAAAGCTGAGCTAGCCTGTGCGTGAAGCCCTGCTCCGAAGTCATGTCCATGAGATCATCCTGCGACTGCTGAACCGGTTTGGGGAAGCCTGTGTCTATTTCCCCCGTGGGTTGTTGTGACCACGTAGTACTGGACTGCGTAAGGTGTGTTGGCCTGTGAGCGACTCCTCCAGGTGAGAGAGTGCGTAGAGGAAGGAGAGAGCTCCTGGAAGGAACCCTGTAGCTGCTACAGAACCCGGAGACTTCCGGTCCGGTCTGTTCCTGTAACCCAAGGCAAGGGAGACTGGCATCTGAAGGACTATCCAGGTGACAGAGAAGGGGCACTCTCCTGGGGTGGAACAGGCATGTGGGGAATGAGGGTCTATGGGCAGTGAGCGTGGGAGATTCCTGGGAGAGAATTCCTTCCTGGTGGTTGTGAGTGATTGTTTTCCCTGTAACCTCAACCTGAGTCTGGATTCCTTGCCCTGGGGTGGAGCTCAGTCCCAGCTCGGGGGTGACCCACTGTTGAGTTGAGGAGCAGTGCGGTCTACGGCTGGGAGGTTCGTGGAAGGCCTGCACTTGGTTGGTGATTTCTACAGCTGTTAAAAGATAAGTATTCTAAATTATGCTTTGATCATGTTTTGCATAACTGAGTTGTTTATGTATCATGTTTCTGCTGTGTAAATGAATTACTGTTGAATTCTATGGCTTGTTTAATTGTAGCAGCAACTTATATATTTTACTCTGATATTTAAGTGTGTTTAATTGTTTAAATGCATTTGCTTATAATTTATGTACGAATTATGTAAGAGACGTGTACAGAACGGTAACTGAGAGGTTTGAAAATCTGAGTAGTGTAAAGAGGTACACTACAAATTGGTATCAGAGCTAAGGTTTCGACACTGAGCCTAGATGGACCAGTTGAGTGGTCTTTGGACCGAGGGTGAGAGGAGAAATTGTGTTTGGAGGACCAATTTCGGACCCTGGTTTGCATCGAAGCGTCAAGGAGATACTTGACGAGTTTTTAAGCTCAAGATGTTTAAGCGGTGTTGTGAAACCGCAGCTGGTATGGTCTATGACCACAGGGAGACAGGTATCTACACCAATGGTGTTAGAACCGTCAAATCTGTTCGGGAGGGAAGGCGAACCCTTGTAACCGTCAGATCTGGAGAACGTGCACAAGGTTTAAAGCCTTTGGATACTGCACAGGAGTTTAAACTCGGGAGGATCGTGAGTCGTAATATCCCTCTGGGATTACCCGTCAACCGTCCGAGTTGACAGAAGTTGCACAGGACTTAATTCCTCATGGGTAGAGGAGAAGTCCCGGAGAGGCGTCGGGATTTTAGAAGTCAAGAGAATCGAGACCTTGTGAGTCTCGAAACACCGAAGAAATCATAGCCGTAGGATCTCAAGGAGGACACGTGTCAAAGTCCTGGAGAGAGTCGGAAATCGGAGAATCGGAGTACTCGAGCACCTAGGAATCTCGTCACACGGAATCGCAATCCGCGATTTCGCGACAAGATATGGACCGTTCATATTAGGGAACATGTGGCAGAGATCTGCCATCGGGGAAAGTCTCGACAAGGAGTAAGTCCATCGGTGTTTGAAGTTCATCGGGAAATCGGGAACCCTGGTGACGAGTGAGTCATACACTTTGAAACTCCGAACCCCGAAACCGTGATAAGTGGTCGATTACGGTCACGAGGTAGAGGTCACATGGACCTGACTTAACCGCGAAGGGTTAAAGCAAAAGGCGCGTCGGCATATCGGGAATCGGGGTATCGGAGATCCCGGAAGCAAAGGTTTCGTGCATTGGAAAATCGCGATACGCGATTTCTCGATAAGGCCTAGGAGCGTGGGGCCACACCGACTGTCAGGAGGACAGGTGGCAGATTTTTAGCGAAAGGCAAAAGGACTATTGACAAGTCAATGACTGGGACCCATCGGGGATCCCATGAGCGTATGAGCATGACATTGAAACCACCGAAACCCAACGGGGTAGGGTGGAGGTCATATAGTATGGTCATGTGGACCAGAGGCTGAGCCAGGAGAGCTAGCTAGTGTAAAAGCACATCGGGAATCGGAGGATCGGAGGTTGTGAATGCATGTGCATCGCAACATCATAAATTCTGAAACCCCGATAAGAGGATTGATCACGGTCATGGGCAGTGGTTGTATGGTGAGGCTATAGCCCGGAGGGCTAGCACGGACGAAGTCCATCAGAAATCGGAAAATTGGAGATTTCGCTGTCAAGCATTTTGGCACATTCATATTTGAGAAACCCCGAACCCTGATAAGGAAAAAGGTCGGGGTCACGAATCAACGGTCACATGATGTAGAGTCCATAGCAGGGTCTACCCGTAAAGGTAGTGCATCGGGAAATCGAAAATCGGGGATTCAACCCACCAGAACACTGTCGGTTTCAAAATCTCGATAAAGGTAACCCCGATAGAAGGAAGGGAAACCTTGAAGAGTTTCCCGTGGGAGGAAAATTTTTCTGATAGGGAAACAGGAGAATTTCAAAGTTCTTCGTGGACCAAGATTCTGAAGTTCTGAAACACGACAAACACAGAGCCAGACAGAACTCAGAAAACTTGCGAAGTTGAAATGTCTTTCATTTTTGTTCGTAATAGTTATAAACGTTGTGGATTATTCATGAAGTTTAATGGCCTGACAATTTTGAATTGGATTGCACAGTGCGTGTTCAGAATACAATAGAGGCCAAAACTCCAGTTAATCAACACCGAGCATGGAATGGGGAAGAGTGCAAATTATCCCTGAAATGGAAAACGAATGAAAGGAAAGGATGTTAACCTGGGAGTCGAAGGGTCGAACTCCAATGGGCATGGAAAGGAGATGGATAAGGAAGGAAATATAATGAAAATCCTTGAAGGATTGCAAAGAGAGGCCAATGAGCGTCGAGCTGATAGCCGAAAGTTCATGAAAGTTAAGGATCGGCAAGGGAAATTAAACTTAAAATTTCTGCAAAGTCTGGAAAGAATAGAGAAGAAACTTGAGAAGGAAAGAGACTCAGGTATGACAGAGAGTCGGCGAGGACATGGGAGAAGAAGCAGATCAGGGAGTAGTAGCCAACATCATAGTCACTCCCAAAAACATTCAGATAAGGAGACACACAGTAGTTCAAGCCCATCTCCTACCAGAAAACATCAAAAATCTGGAAGGGATGAATTGAAAGGAGAGATGAATAAAATTAAACCTCCAACATTTGATGGGGAGCATAAGAAGGAGGAAGATGCTGAGACATGGTTGCTTGGCATGAAGAAATACTTCCAGATGCAGAATTATTCTGCCCATGCAGAAGGAAGAATTGCAATGTACCAGCTGAAAGGAAAAGCATCCATGTGGTGGGATCAGTTTGTGCAAGTGCAGCACATCAGAGAGAAAGAGGTCACGTGGAAGGAGTTTAAGAGGTATTTCGAGAAGAAATACCTGACTAAAAGATACTATGACAGAAAGATGAAGGAGTTCTTCGAACTCAAGTTGGGCAGTATGACCATTGATGAGTATGAACGAAGTTTTCTGGAACTGTTGAAGTATGTTCCATTCATCAAAGACGAGGCTGTTAAAATTCATAGGTATCTGAGTGGACTTCCACCTTCCATTGGTGACAAGATTCAATACGATGATCCTAAGACCATGGAAGAAACCATAAGAAGGGATAAATGCCTATATGAACAGCAAAGGGAAAAGCCTACCTTTCGGAAGGCTTGGGATGACCAGAAGAGGTTTAAGAAGGAACAGAGGCAGAAGGGAAGTAAGCCTTCCTTTTTCAGAAACAGTCCTTGGGGACAGTCATCTTTTAAAGAACCCAGGAAAGTTGAAGGGAGTGAGCAGATGCCAAGGCCTCCACCCATGGAGTGTTGGGGCTGTAAAGGGAATCATCGATACAGAGACTGCCCCCATAGGAAAGACAAAGCAAG
>JASDQU010753523.1:7493-20337 GCA_032191745.1 Picea mariana | reverse complement strand
GAGGACCAAAGCGTCTGGATTAGCTGGACCCACTACCGTGGGAGATATGGGCAAGGCCCATCGGATTCATGCCATGGTGAATAACCGCCAGGCAGAGCATCAGTCGACTGTGATGGAGACGAGTGGTACTTTCGCTGACCAGACCCTTAGTATTTTGATAGATCCCAGTGCTACCAAGAGTTTCATTTCTGGTGCAGCGCTAAAAAGGATTAAGGTAAAGGCATTAGAACATGAGGAGTTTAGCTTCGTAGAGATGTCTTCGGGAGCCAAACAGAAGGTTGGAGGAAGGGTTATGGGTTGTGCCCTTAACCTGGGGGATTTTGTCACAAGGGCCAACCTGTACATCACGACCCTAGGATCTTATGATGTCATGATTGGTATGGATTGGTTGGAAGCGCATGAGGCGATACTCAACTATAAGACAAAATGGTTGAGCTTGGTCGATGACGAGGGATAGAGACGTCTGATTGTAGGTTGAAACCAGGGAGTTTCTCTAAGGTTCATCTCTTCCTTATAGCTACGGAAGAGTATGCACAAAGGGTGTAAGCTTTATGCAATCCTTGCATTAAATGAGAAGGGAGTAGCGGAAGGTCTAGAACACCTTCTGGTGGTGAGAGAGTTTTCAGACATGTTTTCGGAGGAGTTACCTGGGATGCTACCAGAGAGGGAGTTGGAGTTTACCATAGACCTAAAACCAGGGACTGAACCGATAGTGAGAACACCTTATCAGATGTCGACCCCAGAGTTACAAGAGTTGAAAATGCAACTAAAGGAGTTGCTAGACCTGGGACTGATACGTCCTAGTGTGTCACCGTGGGGTGCACCTGTTATTTTCATATGAAAGAAGGATGGATCGTGGAGGCTTTGCATTGACTACCGTCAACTGAACAAGGCTACGATCAAGAATCAATATCCATTGCCAAGAATTGATGACCTGTTTGATCAAATGAAGGGTGTGATGATGTTCTCCAAGATTGATTTGCGATCAAGGTATCACTAGTTGCAGATCAAGGAGGATGACGTCCCTAAGACCGCCTTTAAGATGAGGTTTGGACATTATGAATTTACTGTTTTACCATTTGGACTGACAAACGCCCCAAGGGTATTTATGAGTTTTATGAATGGGGTGTTCTGCGAATACTTGGACAAGTTCGTCCAAGTATTCATTGACGATATATTGATTTACTCTTGGACGATGGAGGAGCATGAGGAGCACTTGCGCTTGGTACTATAGTGTCTGCGAGAGCACAAATTGTATGGGAAGTTGTCCAAATGCTCTTTTTACAAATCGAAGATTCACTACTTAGGGTATGTCATCTCCGGTGAAGGTATCGCCATGGACCCAGCCAAGGTCGAGGCTATTATGGAATGGCCTGCGCCTACGAATGTCACGGAAGTGCGTAGCTTCATGGGTTTGGCAGGATACTATTGACGATTCGTCGAGGGATTTTCGAAGGTAGCAAATCTGATCACGAAATTGCAGAAGAAAAACAAGAAGTTTGTTTGGACCAAGAAATGCGTGGCAGCATTTCATAGGCTCAAGCAATTGTTGACAACACCACCAATACTAAATCTCCCTGACATGGATGCAGACTTCTTGGTATGCATAGACGCATCCAGGGAAGGTTTAGGCAGAGTCTTGATGCAAGACGGACAAGTGATTGCTTACATTTCGAGGAAACTAAGAAGGCATGAGGAGACCTACACGACGCATGATTTGGAGTTATTAGCCATTGTATATGCCTTGAAGGTTTGGAGACACTACCTTGTTGGACAAAAAATTGAACTAAAAACTGATCATTGTGGACTAGAACACATTTTTACGCAAAGCAACCTGAATGCATGAAAACGATGTTGGTTGAAACTGCTTAGAGAGTATGACTTTGAGATTACTTACATAAAGGGAACAGTGAACCGAGTGGCAGATGCTTTGAGTCAGAGACCACACATATTTTTAGTGTTGCGTCTTTAGACGAATCTACGTGAAAAGATTCTAACTTTACAGTTTGATGATGACTGGTACAAAGAGGTCGAGGGTTTTATTGGACAAAACACAATGATGGTACCACGATTTGAGGGATTTTCATTTGATAGCGATGGATTATTGAGGTTTAAAAATTAGATCTACGTACCACCGAACGACGAGTTGAGGATGTTTATTCTGAGTGAGGCTCATAGAGTAGTTTACATGGCTCACTCAGGAGTCATGAAGATGAGGGAAAACCTTAAACCCTTATTATTCTGGAAGGGAATGAAGGCAGACATAGTCAACTATGTGGCAAGATGTCTAGAATTCCAGCAGGTAAAGGCTGAACATAGACACCCAGCGGGATTACTACAACCACATGCCATTCCAGAATCGAAATGGGAGGTTATTTCGATGGATTTTATTGTTGGATTTCCACTGATGGCAAGGAGGCATGACTCGATTTTTGTAGTAGTAGACACTCTGATGAAGAGTGCTCACTTTATTCCAGTGCATATGACGTATTAGGCACCTGACATAGCCATAGTTTTCATCAGTGAGATTTTGAGGATGCATGGCGTGCCTAAGACGATTATATCCAATCGAGGATCGATGTTTACTGGACAATTTTGGACGAGTTTCCAAGAGGCCTTGGGAACCCAACTTAATTTTAGTACTATGTATCACCCGGAGACTGACAGACATACCGAATGAACAAACCACACCTTGGAGGACATGTTGTGCATGTACGATATGGACCAACAAAAGCATTGGGAAGAATTCTTGCCTCTAGTAGAGTTCGCTTACAACAACAGTTACCAGAGCACCATTAAAATGGCACCTTTCGAGTTTCTTTACGGGCGACCGTGTCGGACGCCTTTGAGTTGGGATCGGCTTGAGGATAGGGTCCTAGTGGGACATGAAGCGATCTAAGAAATGGAAGAGCAAATGAAAACAATAAGACAAAGGATTAAAGAAGCGTAGGATCGACAGAAGTGTTATGCCGATGCGCATTGTGTCGATCGTAGTTACGAGGTCGACGATCGAGTCTTCTTGCAGGTTTAATCGCATAAGAGTTCGATCAATTTTGGGAAGGGATCTAAACTCTCTCCTAGGTTTGTGGGACCTTTAGAGATTGTGGAGAGAAAGGGGCCCGTGGCCTATCGACTAGCCTTGCCTGATTCCTTGAGGCGTATGCACGATGTTTTTCATGTATCTATTTTGAGACATTATATTAGTGATCCTACACATGTTATTGACATAAGTTCCTTGTAGGGATTGGATGAGGGAGCATTCATGGTTGAGCCGGTCCGCATCTTGGATCATCACGTTCGACAACTATGATGTCGAACAGTAGATCAAGTCAAGATCTAGTGGGACAATTATAGTCCACACTCGACGACCTGGGGGGATGCATATGATATGCGCCAACAGTTTCCATTTTTGTTTGATAGATAGACATATGATACTGTGATACACTTATTTAGACATTTATACTATGAAACTTTGGGACGAAGTTTAGACCAAGAGGGGGTGTATTTAACATCCTGTCCGTCGCACTGAGCGAACTTATTCTTTGAGGACACTTGCTTGCAAGTGATCCGGATTATTATGCTATTAAAACATTGTCTTTGATTATGATGCATCACGGGTAGATGACATGTTGTTTCACTACATTGACATAGATAGGTTCTATTGACTCAGTTTTACTGAGTGTGTAGGGTTTTGGACCTTGAGGATGCAGAGGCATCAATGGAACCCCTTGGAATCTAGATCAGGTTAGGGAGTGTGCTATTGGGGTTTGATTGATTTACTGTGATATTAGTACATTTAATTAGATGATATGATGTGGACATGTTCTGTATGGATTTGTTGATGATGCAGGCTGACAATAGCTTTCCGACCAGACTCACATATGGAGTAAAGGGATCACACACGACTACCAAAGAGGTTGAGGGATAGGTGTGGATAGTATCCCTACCACAGCCTACTAGCATTCCTGTCGTGGCTTGAACTGTAGGTTAACCATTACCTAGTTCGAGAGGACCCATGATGCCGTGAGGGCAGACTGTGACGGTTGCTCGCGATGATTCTAAGGGGCACCCAACAAGGCGGGGGCCTTATTCCTTAGAATCCCTTAGTCTCCCACAAGTTCACTTGGTGGAGTGTTGACTCTAGGGGTTATTGATGTCTACCAATCAATCAAGAGGCGAGTGGCACCCTTAGAGCACGTGGTGCATCCTGAAGGGCATGTCGCACAAAAGAAACAAAAGAGGCGAGTGACAACCTTGGAACATGTGGTGCATCCTGAAGGGCACTTCGTGCAAAAGAAATAAAAGAGGTGAGTGGCACCCTTGGAGCATGTGGTGCATCCTAAAGGGCACATTGCGCAAAAGAAACAAAAGAGGCAAGTGGCACCCTTGGAGCATGTGGTGCGTCCTGAAGGGTATGTTGTGCAAAAGAAACAAAAGAGGCGAGTGGCACCTTGGAGAACCTAGGGTGTCCTGAAGGGCATGTCGCGTTGATGATGATAGAGGGATGAACCTAGATGGCCCTAAGACAAATAACACATTGAGAATTTTTAAAACAACTTCCCTAGTTAAATATCGCCTAGTTCAGAATCAAAGTCCTAAGTCTAAAACTTCGCTAGGGGTAAAATTTTCTCTACCCTTAAGAAAATATCTATATAAAAATAAAATATTAAAATGTTAAAATAAAAACCATTTAAGTAACGATTTTGGTCTTCATAAATTTTGGGTAAAATGAAGAGAGTAAGAAATTAAATAAAATCTGTGGATATAAAATGTAAAGAAGAAATTAATTATTTTAACTTTTGATAGTTTAAAAATATATTAAATTAATAATAAAAGTAAAAAGAGGTTAATTTGCACAACTGTCATTTCTTGCTCATAAAAAAGGGGAAAGAAGGAAATGTAAAAATTAGGAATTTAGGGAAAGGAGGTAGCCTAAAGAGGGAAAGAGGGGAACTCATGGTAAAAAGTAGGAAACCAACTTAGTAAAGAATCTGCATTTAACAACCTTCTAATTTTAAACTGATTTAGCAATTTCATTTTAGGGAAAGCCTTTAAAACATGTCAGGGAATCTAGGGATACCTAGGAGTAATTTTAGGAGTAACTCTAGGTGGGTGAGGGAAATAAGACAATTAATTAATTAAAGAAAATAATTAATGGAGAAATGTGGGGGATGGATGACACTTGTATGAAGGAGAATTTTTAGGAAATTTTTATCAAAACTTTAATTACATGAGATTTAGGGAAAGAAAGGAAGTTGGAAACTATATAAAATAGAGGAAGGGGAAGGATGAAGGGGATCGGTTGTTAGTGTAACGTTACACTACCAGAAAAGTGACTTGACTGATTTACTTGCGAGAGTTGGAATTTCCCAACTCGGAGAGGAGTGGTAGCTCGGCCTTGCGAGGCGAGCTGGGAGCTAGATGTACCCTCTGGATAGTGTGTGGCCCCTTTGTGGCTCGAGGGGCTAAGTGGGAAGCAGAGTAACCCTAGCGTTGGCTGGGAGGTACCAGTGTAGTCTCGACGGTCGATGAGCAGGATTTGCACGGAGCGCGCAGACGACACTCGGAGCAGGCGAATAGGCAATGGTACACCTTTTTGGTGGAATGATAGAATGTTGTAGGATGCATGATTTAGATCTGTAGGTGTATTATTTTGTAGTTGTAATTGGTTTCGTTGCGTAGGAAACCCATCCCTCTACGCTGCTTGAATTTTGACTGAATTTATATGTCCGAATGAATTCCTAGATTTATGTCTGAAACTTTTGGACTGAAATTATATGGTTGGATTAGTTCCTAAAATTATATGTCTAAATTTCGACTAAATTTATATGTCTGAAAATTAAGTCTGAAATTATAGGTCTGAATAATTAGATTGAAAGTGAACACTAGAAGTAGTAGTCGGTACCAGCATAACCATGCAGGTATATGGATCAGGTGGTTTCGTTGCCTAATGCTTCGGTATTACCTAGGCAAACAGTCTTGCTAAATGTAGATTAGAAGTTTGTAAATTGAGAAAAAAATTTAATAATCTTATTTTTGTGCAGTCCTCACTCCCAATTGACTAAATGCATTTTTATGTTATTATTGGTTTGATTTCTAGAAGCCGTGCATTGTCTGGACAATCCTGCGCAAGGTGAGGTCGGAGGCATTGCCAGGATTGAGGGAACATGTTTCTGTATTTTCAAAACTTCTTACACCATTTGCATCCTAAAACTTTCTAACTCTTTCTAGCATTCCCTTTTCTAATGGACGCATCAATTGATGAAGGCGCACAATACGATCAACAATGAAGCTTGCGACATACTATGAATATCTTGTAACTCAATTCATAGCATGAATCTAACCCATTTAGAACTCTTCTCCTTACGCCCCAGCAACCATATTGATTTTTCATCATTGAGCCTCTGCGACTTGTGTGAGTTTCGTACGATTTTCTCCCTTGCAAACTGTGGTAAATTCTTACCTTTTTCTTGCCTCTGCAAAAAGAGTAAAGTCGCATTTCTGAGAATGTTGTTTACACCCTCCCTCGGTGAACTGTATGATCAGTTGTCGGTGCTTTCACCTCTACAATTTGCATTAGGTACGACTGAGAAAGGATTCTCTAGGATGCAGTCAGGGTAAAATTTCGATTGATCCTTGGGTTCTGACCATTGTCAGTTGATTTTTGCCATTTGATTTCTTGGCATGCACCCACATCCCTTAGTTTCTTGTGTCGATTGATACCTTCGTTTCCTTTTCTTATTTGGCAACGAGACCTGGAAATTCACCAATTCTATTCCTCTGTCAACACTTAATCTTGTGGTCAGCACTTATCTCTACAGGTGTTTTATGTAGACTGCCTTAGCTGCCCGTTGTCAGCTCATTTTACAGCCACCTTATTATTGGGTAACAACAACTTTCCCCTTATTTAGTTTACGCTTTATTAAGGGAACGACCAATAATAAATGCGTGGGATTAATCGGGATTGCAGTGGGGATAAATTAATCACTTATACCTGGCATGAAAATGGTGATTCTCTGACCACCACATCTTTATAATTTAGGAAACCATTGAATTTACCGCCTACAGGTTTTGATTTATAGTTATTGATGAACAACTAAGGTATTGATTGCTTGCACCAGTTGGTAAGTTGGTTTTCTTTTTAATTAATTAATACTGTCTCATTTCTTCTTTTCGTTTAAACAATAATATCTTCTATTTTTAACTTTTATCAATCTATTATGTTAAGTGGTGAACCGACAATGTACAAGAACTATCATAGTGTAGACCTTATTGTTCAAGTGGATGAAGTGTATGATTAATATAGAAACTGGTTAGACATCCTCATATGTTTAGGAAATGGTACCAGTTTATAATGATAGTTATATTATAGAAAAGAAGTGTTTTTATTAATAATAATAAATTATTATTATTATTATTATGGGATGAGGAATTTGTGTAAATAATTGTTTAAGAGTATCGTCTTGACTTATCACTACTATATTAAAGTTGCGATATCTTAAGCTTGTAAGGAACGAAATATAATAGGACCTTCCAAAAGAGGCTGATTATGTTCTTTTAGTTTATCATATAAATAGTGAGAAGAATAAATTATAATAATTGAGACTTTCATCATTATAATTATTGGATATATTAAACGTATTGAGATAAGTGCAAATCTGTAGTCACGGTTCATGTTAATTAGAATTATAGAAAGTTGAGGTATATTTGGTATGTTTAATTAATTGATTATATTTTGTCGATGCACTAGAAATAAATTTATTATATCATAGGTAGGATTACTTATATTGCATAATAATGGAAAAGCTATAGTCCTAGTGATGAAGGATTTGAATTATGGGTTGCAAAATTGTCCTTGTTATATGAGAATTGACTATGGGTTAAAAATTTTAATTATGATGGTTGTGTTTCAATTGAACTTTATTGATCTTCCTAATTAAGTTTTTCATACCAGGATGTCGTTCCAGATATTTAGATCTTACTGTATTGACTTGTTCGATTATTGAGCAAGCGATTTATTCTAAATTATTGATGTTGAAATTCTAGGATTGATGGTTATACTAGGATTGGATGAGGGAATTAGATACCTCCTTGTTCCTCAAAATAGTCGCCAACCCTGAGACCTTAAATGGTCAAAATTGATGGGAACCTAGGCTTGAGCATTGCTTATGTGTCTTGGAGGTCCTAACCATTGCAGGTAGGACGAACAGGTAGTCAGTCTTTTTATTGTGTTGGTTGATTGTCGTTCATTTCTTGCAGATGCTTGAGGTGCGTCCTAGATATTTATGTTGATATCGCAGTTGCATGCGTCGTGATTCGTCATCATGTGGCGGCACAAAGTATAATGTCTTATTTACCCTTGAACACACGCACACACAATTTTTTTTTTTTTGCACTTGTTATAAGAGGTTTGTCGTCGTGATGAACGGGAGGTTCGTTACGGATTATGAGTTGAGAAGGTCCATATTTTAACCCTTTGAGTTCATATTGAATTCCTTCCGATTCAAATCTCATGAATAATTTGTTATAGTTAGTAGAAATTGTACCTAATTTTCTAAACCATTGAATCTCTAGAATACTATATACTCCTCCAATGGGAATCACATACATTAGGATTTCAAAAATATATTCTCCTATACTTAGTTTAATGTTGTGGCATTTTCCCACATAATCAATACTCCCTCCATTAGTTTAGCCACAACTCCCTTGCTACCCTTTTTATGATATTTTCCAAATATATGAGAGATTATGACTTGAGAAGGTCCATATTTTAACCCTTTGAGTTCATATTGAATTCCTTCTAATTCAAATCTCATGATTAATTTGTTATAGTTAGTAGAAATTGTACCTAATGTTCTAAACCATTGAATATCTAGAATAATATATACTCCTCCAATAGGAATCACATACAATAGGATTTCCAAAATATATTCTCCCATACTTAGTTTAATGTTGTGGCATTTTCCCACATACTCAATACTCCCTCCATTAGCAACCAAAACTTGAAAATTTGTCACTGGATATACAAAACAATTGAGGCGCTCTTCTAATATTTTATCAATGAAGTTATGGGTGCTACCCGATTAAATGATAACTATAACCTTTTTATTGTTAATGTAACCTACAATATTCAAGGCTTGAGGTTCTTACAAACCCACCAATAAATGAACATATATTTCACACCTGTCTAAATCAATGTTGTGCACAATTTTTTCCTCTATTTCCTTGTCTTTGAAGTTGACATATCCTTCTTCATTTATTTTTGCAGATGCCTCCACTTCCTCTTCATCATTATTTTGCAAGGTGAACAATTTTATTTCGTGACACTTATACCCTTTTGAATATTTTTTGTTACAACCAAATAAAATTCCTTTTTCTCTTATTTCCTCCATTTCCTTCTATGATATTCGAGTAGGTTGATTTAAGGTTGTCTTATGAACCCAAAAATTATCTATGCTTCTTATGTATGCTCCAATGGTAGACTTGTGTGTAGCCTTATTCTTGGATTGAATATGACAAGCAAATTTCATAGCTCCCATAATATTTTCAAGATGTTTTAGGAAAATGTCATGTCTAATATCTTATTTTAATACACCCATGTAAGATTCCAACAAATGTTCATCACTTATGTTATCCACCCTTGTGGCCAATACCTGAAATTCTAAATTTTAATCTTCAATGTCACCTAAGTGCTTGATTCTTGTCAAACGACCAAAGTAGTCTTGTTCCCAAACTTTCTCATATTATTCTTCTAAGTCTATTGTAAATAAACCCCAAGTATAATGATAATAATGGGCTTTATTTTAACTACCCATTGATACCATTGATATGGTTTTATCTCAAAGTTCAAATTTTCTATGTGAATCCTTTGCTTATCATCCATAATAATATGTATCTCAAAATATTTCTCTATTTGGTTCACCCAGGTAAAGACTTCAGTTCCATCAAACTTACTTAATTCAACCTTCGGAAGGTTCACTCTGTTTGGAGACCATCCATAAGTAACTCCACTATTGGATTTAATTCCCTCTAGAAAATTCTTATTATTGGAAAGTTGTTCAACCTGAATACTACCTTTATTTTCATGAGTCCTTCGAGCATCTTATCAATTTTAGGGAACCTCCCATTTAAGCCTTCTATAATATTCTATTCCAGTTTTTCCAACTTTCTGTCCATTTTTTGATCCAACTATTCCATCTTTCTTTTCATTCGTTCCTTATTTTCATTCATCTTCCTTTCCATTTTCATTTGCGTATTCATCAAATCCACTTGTTTCAATGACCTATCCTTCAATTTGTTGATTTGAATATCCGAGTTAGATAGCTAGTTTTGTATCTCCTCATCCTTCATGAGTCATGGAGGAGATTTATGAAGGTTTAATTGGTGAAGTAAATTTTGGATATTTCTTTGGAGCCATGGGAAATATATATTGGGTCTTAAGGACAAGGGAATTCTAGGTTCTTTAGATATCTGATATACATGTGGGTTCCAACAATAGTACTCGGTTCAATATCTAAAGGCACTGGCTAAGGAGGCTCAACTGTTCCCTTAGTCATACTACCCAACTACCCAAGTACTAGAGAGTAGTCTCCTCGAGTGTTGTTCTCCATGTACTATCACATCATGATGGACAAATAGCTTAGATAAGGATGGTTTTAGGTATACCTATGGGAATTCCTATATACTCAAAGGTACATGGAAGTGATATTTTGTCTATAGGTACTATCTAATGTAGTACTACTCGAAGGGGTAACAACAAGGGTTATAAGGGTTTCCAACTAAGTGAAACAATGTGTTTCCAACCACCTAAAACCATGTGTTTTTCCTGTGTGTATTCTTCCCCAATTATAATTTTACCTATTGAAAGACATATCTTGTGTTATTTAAATACATCTGAATAGGTATTTAAATATATATAATTTAAATTATATTTCTAACCATAGAAAAAGATCTTAGAATCACTGGAAAATAACTTGTGCAAAAACCTTAACTTTCGTAAGAAATATATCATAAAATATAATGAGTCAAGATATAAAAAATATTCCACATGTACTTCATCGTGTCAGCTTAGGATTATGAAAATTTTGGAGTATGAAACTTGATTGAACAAATTATAGAGAAAATGCCAAGGTGACTCTTTTAAAACTGATTTCAATATTAGTCACAAACCTTGTCTTCCATGGACTATATCTCCAAAAGTATAGTGAACCAGAACCTAAAATTTTGACCACATATACTATGACCTTTATCCTTAGTCTCCACAAACTTTCACTATTTGAAACTTCCCTGAAAATAAGTTATAGTGAAAATTCCAAGATGACTCATTCAAAACTGATTTTAGGATAAGTTACAAACCTTATCTTCCATAGGCTATATATCCTAAATTATTTACCAATTGTACCCCGATATTTCACCTCGGTCTCCTCAAAATTTCACTGTCTAAAACTCCCCCCCCAAAAAATTTATAACGAAAATGGAAAGATGTCTTGATGGAAGGAGAAGAACCCTAGGATTATAGCTATGAAACCAAATGTTATGAACCAAGCACCTTGAAAATGATAAAAATTAAATGAATACAATCCAATTCAAGGGGGAAACCTCCTTTTACAATATATCCAATTCAAAATACAAGATGAAATGCTTATATAAATGACTTTCCTTTATTTTAAATAGGAGATAAACTGAGCATGATGTAACCTACCACTAATTTAACCTAATATAATTAATAAACTCACAATAAATGAATGTTAGGGCCTTACCATAGGGCCTTAGGGGCCTTAAAATTCATAGTGATGGGATTTACCCCTCTTCCATTGAAACCTAGGCCTTCACGCTTGATCTTTGGTGTAGTTGCAATGGGGCCTAGGATGCCTTGTCTTCTAATACCTAGTTGTTGTCAATCATATCCCATATTCCTTAACAATTTCAATCCAAATCCACTGGTATGATTTTCAAATTGACAAAAGGTCTTTAAAAAAATTTCTAAGGAAGGTGATATTACTATAGTTTTCTCGCTCATGGTGTTGGCCTCAAAAATGGAAATGAAGGTGGCATTGTTTCTTAGGGCTCTTAGATATATTCTTGTATCTTTTCCAATGCTTATTCCTTCATTTCCAACTCTTGGTGTATCTGAGCCATCATTTGAGTGAGCATGCCCTTCTTCTAGTTATCCATTTTGATGACCTTCTATCCCAATTGCATAGGTTTCACTCTACTCTTTTCCTATCTTTCCATGATTGTTGTGTGGGAGTATTGGAATTCATCAAATAGCTTCTTTATCAATGGTGGTAGTTTTCCAGAGGTCTCATGTTTCTTCTCCATCTCTTACATCCTATGGTCATACATTTGGAACTTTTATTTCAAGTGTTTTTTCTCTTCTTGAAGATGAACATTGATGGCCCTTAAGTCTTCCAAACTTTCTCTATTTTCTTTACCTATAGTGATTTTGTGCTCTCTTCAAAGTTTCAGTAGTTGTGTCATAGTCAAGGATTCAACTACTCTTATACCATTATGATCTAGAAATGAAGAACATATATCCCACTTCAAAATGGCCTATTCTTGGGTGTAACCTACACACAATAGATAGTTGGCAATGTAATGGAAATTAGGTCTCTAATTTTTAGTTTATTAGTTTTTAATTGCTAAACAACCATATATGTTGTGGCTCTGCCTCCATCCAATTATAGGTAGAAAATAATGAATTTGTTGTCGATGGGTTCATTGTTCTCTTTCTTTGAACTATGGTAGTGAAGTATCAAGGATGAATCCCACCAATATTTATACAACACTTGATTCCACAATAATACTAGTCTTAATGGTTTCTTGATTGAAACTAGGAAATTGA
>JASDQU010753521.1:111762-125513 GCA_032191745.1 Picea mariana | reverse complement strand
CGAAAATGGAATTAGTAACAAGGGTGGGGTGGTATTTCCACCCCACAAATATAATATATGTATATAAATGAAATAAAACAATCAATATGCAAGTGAGGAAGCAAACTATCATGAAATGCAAATGGTATAATACACGGAAAAATTCCTATCTACCTATACTTACTTGTAGAATCATGTCCCACCACCTTGGTGGGGTTTGAGGAGGTTCCCGCTGATGGGTAATGGGTGCCTTCTTCCTTCCAAAGTTGACAGATAGTATGAGTTATCAACTGATTCCATTCCAACTTTGAAAGGTCTAAGCCATGATTGTGTGCTTCCTTTAACATTGCTTGGCTCTCCTTTCTGAGTGTCCCACATCCATACCATATCTCCCTCCTTATACTTTTTGACTTTGTATTTGGTCGTTCCCTAAACAACCCTGGTGTATTGTACTGAGGGGGGTGGGTGGGATTCATCATCTTCATCCTTCTTCTTTTTTAATATCTTCACTGTTACAACTTCTTTGTTCTTGAATTCATCTAGGAGTTGCTGGTATTCTCTTTCTTGGGCCATTCAATATGATCAAAGTCTTCTTCCATTGCAAAGGGTATGTTTTCAGGAGAGTACTCTTGAAGAGTTTGTATCACATCATTCTATGTTTTATGATCATTTATGGGAGGAACAATGTCCTGTACGTGATTCCCGGTTATTGGTACATTGAGTAGTCGTCCCGTTGTTCCATCTTTCAAGGGTAACCATAAGAATGTGAGGTCCATCTCAAGGGATCCGCCTATCATTGCACCAAACTTCCTAGACAACAACATCCCCCACACATCTGGGACATCAACCACTATAATATCTATGTGGACTGTCTTCTCGGGGTATTCCTTTAAGTGTACTTCAACATTTTCAACCACCCCATGTGTGGGTATGGCCTTTGACTCGAAACTACACACATTCCTATAAGGCCTAGTGACATTCAAACCCATTTGTTGCATGACTTTAAGGGACATCATATTAGCACCAACACCTGTGTCTACCATGCAATTGTTAAGATATTTGTTGTTCATTGTTAAAGTCATGAAGAAGGGGGGGTTTTCACTATACTGGACCTTGAAATGATCATCTTGCAACATAATAGGGGGGTCCATAGGTCTAGCAGATCCTGAAAAGAAAGTATCAAAGCGTTATTTAATGGATGGGATATTGATTGCTTCTCTTAAGGGAACATTCACATTCATCTTTGATAAAGCCCCTTCAAAGTCAAAGTTAAGGTCAACCTTACTAGTCTTGGATGTTTTAGGAAGAAGAACCTCAAGAGGCGGGGGTTTCGGCGGATCAACAGTAGGTTGTTTTGGATTCTTCCTTCTGTAAACCTGAACTTCTTGTTTCTTTAACTTTTCTCGTGATTCCTGGTCCAAGTTGTTTATTATTTCCATTCTTGCTGCTCTTGCTGCTTCCTTCAAAGCTTGTTGATGTTCTATATCTGTGATATTTATCTGAGGAAGATTCATGAAGAATTCCAAATTGTTGACTTGTTGCTGGCTAGCATTATATGAACATTCATGCTCCCAATGTGCTTCACTGCAATCCAGGCACCAAGGGTTTTCATCCACAACATTCGTAGGGGCCAAGGTATTTGGGACTTCATTTTCAATCTTTGGTTTGTAAAATTTATTCCCTTTCTGGAACTGCCCTTTGAACGGAGGCCTAGGTGCTTGGATCTGGGATTTTTCAAGTCTGACAATATGGTTCATAATATCTTATTGATTTTTTATGATGCCATCCATGGAGGCTTGTAATTTGTTGATACTGGCACAGAGATCTGAAGTGGGTTCAACATTGTGCACTATTTTCTGCTTGGTATCTATCCTCCCCCTAGGGTTAGCAAAGGGCTCAATCTTAGATGAAAGGAGGTTCCCTTCTATCTTGGTGAAAAGATCTTGGGCTTATTGAATGGACTGGGGGTTTTTGTCTCTGAGAAGATACCCTAGTTGGCCATTGAAATATCTGGTATAGATATGAACAAGGTAATCATCTTTCGGGTGATGGCTTGCAGGAATTCTTTGGAGCAATGTCTCGAATCTGGTGTGAAATTCTTGAATGGACTCGTTTTCATACTTGGCAAGGCTATTTAGTCAAGTGAGCAACATATTAGGGTATTCTTTGATACTCCATCGTTTGAGAAAGGCCTCTTCAAGTCTATCCATGGTATTGATGCTTCCATCAAGAATGCTGAGATACCAATGCCTTGAGGCATCATAAAGAGTAGCAGAGAATAACTTCATGACCAAGTCTTCAGCATCATCACTGATGGGGTGAAGCTGAAAGAATGCCCAAAAGTTACTCATATGCTCTTCGGCACTGGTAGCATCAGTACCGGTAAATTTAGGCAACCACTTCTCGTACTTGGGTGGCATTTGCCTAGGGTAGCCTGGTATGGCTGACATGTCTAATGGTTTAAAAAGGGTAGATGACCATTGTCTTTGATTGTTAACTGGGTTTGTTGTAGCAGTCTAAGAGCTAGACATGTTTTCTAAAGGAAGTCTCTTTCCAAAGAGTGACTTGACAAAAGGTGAATTCAAGGGAGGCTTCCTTCTGAAAGATAAAGGAGGGTTATTGAATCTCCTTTTGGTTTGTGGAGTCGCCAGACAATTTTCCTGAAACTATCAAAGAAAAGGGGAATAAAAGCCTAGTGGAGTCGCCAGGTAAGCTTGTAAGAAAACGTATTTGAGGCAAATCTTACCAAAAGATTTGGTGTTGAGGAAGATTGACTCAGTGTTCCCCAAAAACAACGCCAAAATGTTATCGCACAGTTTGTAGCTAGATCAAGAAAGGCTAGAGGATAAAGGCCAAACTAGTGTAACAGAAACCTTCCCCACCCAATGTCACCTCAATGGGGAGGTTCTTTCTGTTTAGGGAGGTTAGCCCAAGGGAAACGTCCCTGGCAACCTGGGGTTTTGAAGAGGCTGAAGTATAAGAATCAAGGCAAAGTTTCCTCCTCACAGGTTACCACCCAAGGTCAGATAATCCGGCTAATCAGCCAATAAATAAAGTGTATGCCCAACTGAAAACACCTGCTCAGAACAAGAAAAGAGCAATACAATGTATATATATGCAGGATATAACTCAAAGGGTTATTACTTCATGTGATTATCAAACAATTCATATGTAAGCAATGAGACAATAGATATCAATGACTTCAACGTTTTTTCAATATAGCAATGTAAGAATATCAATTCACCAATAGCTATTGAGATGATGCAGCAAACAACATATCCAATCAACCATTTACTCAATAAATTCCCTTAATCATCATCTAGTTGCTTATTATCAACATTTGTTGCATCAAGATGAGATAATCAATTGTGACATCAGCCTAATTAGGGTTAGTTTGTTAGTTAGGGTTTCAAGAATTAAAGTTTTGAGAGTTTGTTTTGGACACTATGACCTCAACATTGTGTACCTAAGATCAATGCCTAAGGGTATATGGAGTCAATAAAGGAGAGGACACAAAGTTGAAGAGGTAACAGGCTAAAGATGAGAGGTAAGGGTTCTAGAGTGCTGCAATGGCAGGGCCCTAGAATCAAAACCCTAGGGGAAAGAGGCTCACTCCAGTGTTGCTTAAGCAAGGCCTCGTGCTCTTTCATCCTTCTTTAGGTCAAACTTGGCAAACGGCTAGCATAAGAAGAGGGTTAAAACAACAGGATTTAATGAGGGAGAGTGTTGTAAAGACAAGGCTCTATCACTAAAACCCTAGAAGATGGACGGCCCTAGGTGTAGATAACCTAGGCCTAGGACGTCACCCTCCTTTTAACCTTTAAAATAAAAAACTAGCTTAAGGGAAGAAGTTAGATGAGTGTAGCAAAGGCTAGGCTCTATCTTCCTCCTTCAATGGATGAATATTTCTCTCTAAGGGGACATATGACAAGGACCTACTTGTGTGCTTGTCACCTAGGGTTTTAAAATCAACAAATTTATAAGTTAATGCAAGAATACTAACCTACAACCATTCAATCAAGAAGTTTTGCAGGAAAAACACTTACATATCATGAAGAAAAGCATGTGCAAACCCTAGTTGTAAACCTTCCTCAATAAAAATGCCAAGATATGCCAAGAAAAGCCTCCCATCAACAAGTGCACCTCACTTTTAAAGACCAAATACCCAATAAGGGTGCAAAAATCAGACCTCACAAGTGTGAGTTGTTGTGTTATGTTCCAATGAGGGAAAAACATCTTCAATTTATAGCATCTCATGACCTTTAATTTAAAATTAGGTAATTAAAAATAGCCGACAAGGCTAATAGCCAGAATCATACTGTTTTTACTTTAACTGTCAAGTAAAAGACATAAATGAGCAAAAGGTGGGACGTCAAGCCCCTCTGAGGGAGACGTTAGGCCCTTTTGGGGCTATTCTAGCATCCAGAAGTCAGACATTAGCCCTTTTAGGGCTCCTCCAAGCTGTCACATGTACCATTCATCCCATCAAACTACCACACGCTCAAGGTGACATCCAATTCTCCTAGGTAACGTCCTGTCCATCAAAAGGAAAATGTTCCATTTGAAGTGGGTCAACCCCCCTGGGCTGGGCTCAGTCAAAGTGTCTTGGGTGGAACGTCCTTCTTCTTCTCATGTGCAAAGGCTCATCAAACCACTGTCCTATCTCTACCCCTGATGGGGTCCCAACAACCATCTGATGGGCTCTTCAGCCCCATGGAGGTCCGAACTAATCATCTCCTGATGTGTACCGGTCCAACTTGTACCTGTCCGTTGAGCATGGTCTTGCACATCAAAAAATTCACCATCCATGGGCTCATTAGTCACAGGGATCATAGCAATGTCAATCATATTTCATCATCAAATTTATCAAATACATGCATAAAACCCTTGATACATCATCCAATAGCTCAAAGACATTACAATGACCTACTATACAAAGCTGAAGAAAGAGACAAAATACTCTATTGGGCCAGCATGCATAGGAGGAGGAAAGTTTCTAGAGGATATCATCCAAGCCATGTAACATGAGGTGATGTGGTCAAGGGATGTCTAGACATATAGATAGAGTGAAAGATAGAGGTGATATTACCTATGGGTGCCTTTGTAGAAGGTGGGATGTACCCGTCATGGATGCAATTCTTTCCAAGCCCTTATTGCCTTTATTCTTTCTTTTCTTTATTGCTTTTTATTTTTTATTTCAAGGTCTAACTAGATGACACTACCTTGACATGGTGACCAGAGCTGACAGTGTTACCCACAAGCACTTTCACAGAGATGATAAGGATATCTCGTGATGAGACCCCCTTTCCCTTGGCCATGCAACCAAAGGTCATTGCCCTGGCGTGGTAACTAGATAATGGCAATGTCATACTGCTAGGCACCCATGAACATAATGGACTGGCTCGTGATGAGACCCCCCATCCTTTTGGCTAGGTCTTGTTTTGTCATTTTTCTTTAGGTCCCTCTTATTTCTTGCTGAGAGGATTTTTATTTCCTTCTCGGGGATTCTTGGGCGAGGCATCTCTAGTTTTCATTTTTTATGTCTTTTATCTTTTACCAGCTACTTTTACCTTCTAGGCCTTTAGCCCCTTCTTCCCATGAGATAAGGTGTAACCCCATAAACAGATCATCCTAGTGTCCAGACTAGGGGAATGGGGAAGATGGGTGGGAGATAAGATGTACGAGTGATGATATGACGGGAGCGGACGATGGCTCTTCAAAATTCCCCCTGGTGGAAAACCAAAACCTATGGGTACAAGCTTGCTAGGGTACCCTGTCAATCCCCCCAACCCTGGTCAAGCGGGTTAATGTAAGATCCAAGCAATCGTCAAAAATAAAAGGAATTTGATGCATATATCTGAAGGTTATAACGATCAAATATGACACATACCATGATACCTGGACCAATTAACTCATGGAGCAAGAGTCTTTTCCAATACAAGTCCAAACCAAAGGTGATGGTGCTGCTGCTAACACGACAACTCTGAATAAAAAGAAGAAAGATGGGCCCTCCAGGGCCATACTCAGTTCAATCCTGCTCTCGGTATTCCATGTCTAGGACCTGTGGGCCTTGAGACATGATCTCCTAGTTATCCATAGAAAACGGGGATAACAATTCCTATGTGTATGCTTCCCCAACCATAGGTATACTTTCTTAACAAAATATATCTTTGTTCTTTATAGATGTTGGAATGCATCTCTAACCTATTTTGTTTTCCTAAAAAATTTCCAAGGAAAGTGCTCTGATACCACTTGTAAGATACCAAATAGAAATATTTAGAGCAAGCGAAAATTCTTTATCCAATTATATTGCAGAAAGAAATAGAATAGTGAACACAATGACAATATCGACAAAATAAGATACCTTTATTAATCTAGAAGCATTGTTCACTTCCATCTTCGAGGGGGAAACCTCCAATAGAGCAGTGCTCAAATCACAAATGATTCCACAAGACATATTTTACTATGCTTCTACCTATATATATATTACTCCTATCTTCTCAAGAACATTCTAGAGAAAGAATATTCTAGTAGGTGGAACCTTCTAGTAATCATTCCTACAATAATTGTGTTCACACTACTACATAGGCCTTATTTACAAATGATGGCCTTTATTACATATAAATGCGTAATAGTCTATATACTTTAGGGTTTAGGAACATTATGAACCTAAAAGACAATAAGAGTGTTATACAAATCTCCATAGATTAAATTAATATACAAAGGACCAAGATCATAGAGATTCACATGCAATAGATTAGAGGGATGATTCATGACAGAGTCATTTCTCTGCAATAATGACCATCAACAGAACGGATTGTATACATATTCACCGATTCCTTCACTGAGAAGAAGTCCAAAGACTTGTGAGCACACTTGGGAGTGGTGGAGACTTGAGAGGAGACTTCGTAGTCTACTTTGCATCCTCTTTTTTTCTTGGGGAGGACCAGGGGGTGGGTGTTCCCACAAGGTTTTCCCTCTTTCCTCACTTTACAATGTTATTGTACTTGGGTACCTAACATGGCATCATTTTTGTCAGGACCCAATTTTTTCATATTTTCACCTAAGTTAGAGCATATTTTTCTCATCTCTTGATCATTTTCTCTCTCCTATGGCGCACTAGATCTCATATCCTTGATTCTAGGTGTCCTATTTAGGGAAAATTTGACTTTATGATGCATGAGAGCACTCCATCCCTAAAATTTAGGGATAATTACCTATTTTTAGGGACTATAAGTGCAATTCCTACCTTATTCCTTGATTTTAGGAGAATACATCCTATTTTGAAGATTTTGTCTTATTTGTGGAAACCTACTCCTAGTTTCTTGGGAAATGTGCACTCTTCCTTCCTATTTTTAGGTATGTATCCTATTTTTATGCGGTAGATCCTAATTTCTAGGGAATAGCACTCTAGTGGATATTATGGGTAATTACTCACTTAGTTAACTCCCTCATGAGTCTTTACTTGGCTATTAAGGGTAAATGAGCTCTAAGTTGAGCCTCACTTGGGTTGGATGAAGCTTTTGTGCCTTTGTACTATTATATATTCATATTTTGTGATAAATGAGAATGATTATTCTCTTCTTTTTTCTTCTTCTCAATTTCTATTGTATTACTTTTCAATTAGATTATAGATCTTGTAGATGTGCAACAATTTATACAATGTATTAGGGATGGTATAAATGTTAGGGGTTATATGAGTTAGGTGTTAGGTGTTAGTGGGTAGGTATAAATGGTTATAAGGATTAATGGTTATAGGTTTATATGGTTTCTAATGATAATTGAAGTTGCAAATATGATAATAATTCTTAGAGGATAATAATTTAAGGGTTAGGTACCTATATGTGTTACTAGGATTAAAGAGTGTATTAGTAGTTATATGGGTTAACTATTATATGGATTATTGTATAGGTTATGAAAATAGGTGTACGGAGTTAAATGGTAGAGACTATTAGTATTATTGGTTAATATATAAGGATTGTCGGAATTAGAGGTTAAAGGTTAGGGGAAATAAAAATAAAGGGTTGAATTGGATAGTAATTACAAGGGCTAAGATTTTGTAGATATATGTGTTAGGGGTTCATGATCAAGTATTAATAGTTATATATTAAGTTAAGTGTTAGTGGTTATATCAGTTAAGTGATAGTTATTACATATTATAGGGGTTATAAATTAAATTTTATTGGGGTTGTGTTAAGGGTTTCATGGGGAAAAAATATTATTTCATATATGGGTTAGAGGTGGTTAAGTGTTGAAAGATATAAATGTTATAAGAATCATTTTTTATAGGGATTTTGGATTAGGGGTTATAGAGGTTAGGATTTATAAGGATTAATCATTAGTGTTTATGGAACTAATGTGATACAGTTTTTAAGAGCTGTGATGTTAAATGTTGAAGGGCTTATAGGGGTGTGGGTTTTGGATTACAAGGTTTATATTCATTAGGTGATAGTTGTAGTGATAAGAATAAGGTTTTGGTATTATAATGTAATTATTATATGGGTGAGGGATTAGTGGAAAATTGGTCATAAGGTTAAGGGTTCGTAGGATTTATAATAGCTACGGATTAAAGGTTATAAATTTTAGGGCTTATAAGGGTTAATTGTTAGGGGTTATAATAATTATATTATTATGGCTAGGGATTATACGGGTCATGCAATATATGGTAATAAGGAGAGAAATATAGCAACAATGAGACTTAATCTTAGAGACTTGTCTAGTTACATTCTTGGTTTATAATAACAACAATGGGACCTAGTCTTAGAGACTTGTCTAGTTACATTGTTGGTTTAGAATACCTCCCCTGAATTTAACTAATTCACTAATTCACTAATTCTCCATTTTACTTTCTAATAGGCCAAAAACATTTTTCACAAACATCATTTAATCGAATTTTAATCGACATTAAGTATATTGACATTTTAAAAAGTGTGATTATGACTTGACATTGATTAAATGATCCATATTATTTTAGGAACGATATGAAGGAAGAGATAAAACAAATATATAATAAAGAATTACATAGAGATATGACAAGGGAACACAGTAATAGGATAAATCTCATATTATATTAATGACTGTCTGAAATACAAAAGACTGTAAAATGAAAAAGCACACAAGTTAGCTAGAATGGTGGTAGCTTATCTCTAAGGAGAGATGTGTCGGCTACACTCATTCGCAAGAAGTTGGTTACAATGAGGCTCCAAAGGAATTTTTAACACTACTACATATGAAAAAAATTTCCATGGTTTTTCGTTGCTATTGCCACACATATCTGTCGCACTTTCCATGGAGGAAAAGACTATTTTTCATGGAACTTTTTTCATCGCAATAGACACGCACCAAGTATTCTTGAAAACAATGACAACATAAGCCCACCATGTGTCATCATCCTAAGGATAGGTTTACCTTAAAAATGATGGAAATAGCGACGAAAAAGCATGGCAAAGTAAAAAACTCATCAATAACTTGCGACGTAGATGCCATACTTACAACGAAAAAGATGGAAAGTTGCGACGAAAAATCGTGGCAATAGTGACAAAAAAGCATCGCAGAGAAAAAATCCACCAACAACTTATGACGCAGATTCCATACTTGCGACAAAAAAGAGTGGAAAATTGCAATGAAAAAACATGGCAATAGTGACGAAACATCGTGGCAGATAAAAAACCCACCAACAGCTTATGACGCAGATGTCATACTTGCGATAAAAAAACATGCAAGAGTAAAACAAATTATCAATGGCTTGCGACGAACTTACGTCGCTATTTCTATGCCTTTTGTAGGTTTTTAAAAAAACAAATTGAATATAGCTTGATCATATATGCCCGAGGAATGAACCTGTGTATTTACAAGAATGTTCATGGTTTTTTGTGGTATCAAGATATCAAATATATAAAGGCCCTCTTTCGCGCCTGTGAACTCATTACATTGATTTTTTTGAGCTCCCTCCATATGAGGGCACCCAGGTTGGATTGTTCCTCCCATTCCTCCAGGGTCATGCCACTGAATACATAGATTCCCCAAACTCCGGCCTTTATGTATGAAAGGAACATGTATCTTCACTTGAATATAGCTAGTTTGAGGCTATGTCAATCAGTCGGCCTACAAAGAAAAGGAACAGTTATTGATAAAATATAATCCTTCTTTCTAGAATGCCAAGGTTATGAGAGAAATCATGGGCCTAATATATGTTTTCTTATCAATATATTGAGACATGGGCACATAGGTAGAACCCATATATGTTACAATAAACTAATTTTATTGTGCTAGTATTGGAGCGAGAGTTACAACAATGTCCAAAAGGTTCAAAATCTAGGTAATGGTCATGTAGTAATACTAGCATACCCCTGAAACAGGGGAAGGGAATGCCGAACATAATCCAGGGTATACATGTTGGAAAAGAAAGGAATTTGTTTTAAATTACAGAGGGTGGGTTGTATATTGTTGAATAATCTCATTCAGACCAAGTGTCTAATCTGACTTGAGAGGGAGTAGAATGTGGAATACTGAAGTGCAAGTGCAAGAAGCGGAAGGCCTAAAAAATAACTAATCCCCCTATCTCTCTGAAATTTCCTTCTCCTGTAGATGAGAGAGGAACCATCCAAAAAATTATCCAAGAATATCTCAAGACCCATAATATGTGCCATGAAACATCACCTCAAAAACCCTAAAATCATGCTAAATTTGTCTAGAATATTACACCTAGTTTTTGTTGAAATTACTAAGACAAAGAGGGGGGGTGATTCAGTTGTTACTGTGCTTAAACAATTTTAATTCAATTAAACCATTTTTTAATCTTTCTCCAAGTGACCATCAATATTATACTACATATGGACAACATAAATAATGAGCATCCCTCACACATAAGATATGCACAGAGACAAATTTTCACGAGGGAACCCATAAAGGGAGAAAACCTCTTCTTCTTCGAAATGATAGGAAGTATTTTAAGTTCTGTACATCATCTATAATTAAGCACCAACTCAATGTAAGGCTACTACCTCTGTTTTACAAGCTCCAACTTGTTTGAGATCACCAACTCTCTGGTTTCTCTAGCACCCACTAGAAGGAAGCATCAACTCCCTAAGTGTTCCAGCACCAACTTCCAGTCACATAGGCACCAACCTGTATAACAGAGGACAATTGTTCTCCCTTGCACCACCCTGCCACCCTGGTTTTTCTGGTTGCAACCAGATGGAAGCTACAACTCCCTGTGTTCAAGAACCCACTTGAACCTCTGAGGACAACAATCCTCCCTAGCACCTCCCTACCACCCTTATTACAAATAAATGATTGAATAACCAACAACACAGATAAATCAATTCTTACCACTTCTTCACTGTTCTGCAATTCTTCTTTGCTACACTATTNTGCTTTAGCAACTGAAACGCCAACCATCCAAGAACCATGATTTGGTCTTCACATTTTCTCTTCTGTTCATCTTTTGTTCCTTATCTATGAGATTTCTTCACACTGTGCATACTGTTGTTTTACCTTTCTATATTTCAACTCATTTTTCAGTCAGAACAGCCAACAACACACAGTCATTGTGTGTTACTTTTATACACTACAACCCCTTCAGTTACCCCTCAAATCCCTAGAACAATGCTTTAGCAACTGAAACGCCAACCATCCAAGAACCATGATTTGGTTCTATTAACTGAATCATAACTGAACAATTAATCACGAGGAGAAACAATATCCCTTCGATCAGATTTCCAAGTATCCAACACCGTTGGATTACAAGTACAGGGTCTCGCGTTGATTTCTCCATTTTGCATTTCAGCATTCCTTGTGATGAGATATCTTGACACTCCATGTTGCGATCTCCAAAATGGATATTAGCTTCGTGCTAGCTCCTCCCTTGAGCCTTCATCATTGTGACCATAGGTTATGACTAGGGGCAAATTATGAACATGCATTTCGCATTTCGCATTTTGGGGATTCTATGAAGAGTCGTCTCGACTCTCCATGTCCCAAACTCTGAAATGGAGCTTGTCTCTTCAAGCTCTTCTCTACATCTCTTCGATGATGTGACCGCCAACAGTGACCAAGCACTTATCCATAAAGCGCTTTCGCAATTTTGGCATTTCACGATTTCATATATCGCGAGTTTGAGAGGTTAGGGAACCCCATTCCTTTGACTTTCCAGTCAGCAAAATGACGATATTTCACCACGTGTCCTATGGACCCAATGGTCCATATCTTATCTTGATTTTGAAACTTCACGGGCCTTCGTCTTGCCTGATCAACAGTCCACAAGACTTCATAATCTGATCCCTTCTTTTCTTAATCGAACGACTGACGAGATTTCGACGTTTTTCCCTTCGAGTCGTCATGACTTCCCACATTATAAAATTCATGATCACAAAATCTTTGAAGTGATTAGATGGTTCACATAACCCACTAAGATGGACGATTGATGGGATTTCAGAGTTTTTCCTTTTGGGTTTTAGAGACTCACAATAGTCCCTTTCGACATTTTGGAGTTTCGCATTTCGCAACTTTGGGACTCCTGTGATGAAGAGTCTCGACTCTTGACTCCTCCAACTCCTGGTATTTGAAACTCTGAAATGGAGTCTTTGTTGATGTGCTTATTTCGGTATTTTGGCGTTTTTCATTTTGCAACTTCAGGACTCCTGTGATGAAGAGTTTCGACACTTCCAACTCCCGATATCCGAAACTCCAAAATAGAGTTTAGCTTCTGATACCCGAAATGGAGTTTAGCTTCTGATCTTGCCATGCGATCAACGTTGTGTTGTTGTTCGTGATCTTTTCCATCAATGACAAACACACATACTCTGCCTCTGTCTGAAAACATGCCAACAGTTTTCGTGGGTCTAATCCTCATCCATGAACAAGAAAGTCAGTCAAGATAAATTTCCCAGCATATGCATGAAAATATATCTTGAAAAGCACAAAGAAACTCCAAGTAGTGCACCATGCTTATCTTGTATTAAAATAGATAAAATAATACAACGAATCTCTTTAAAAAACATTGAGCACTATGATCAGCTAAAGATGACATGTGTAAAGATTCACTCACAATATTTAGAGTGTGACATGTGTAAATATGGATATGAAGAAACCTTTCACACAATGCTTGAGATCAACAGAGCCTTTTAACCTGGCACTTAACAAAAATCCACCAGCATAGGGTCCACTTTGAGACCATATCCCAATAACAAACGAAACTACGCATAGTATTTCATATGATATATATCCCCCAAGTGGGCCCCAACCCATGTTGAGGTGATTTCTAATCATGGATTCTTCTTCACATTTTCAAAACAGCTCTTAGGGCATTTGGTTATATCAATATCACCTCCAAATTAACCCGTAGAGGATGGGCAGGGACCGCTCATCCCTGCTACAACTACTCTATGCAAGGACTAAGAAGGGGGACACCATCGCCACCTCTTCTAAAAAAACTTCCAATACTATTATATTTGATTTGTATTAAATAGTCCATAGGATTTAACTCCTCTATTCTCTTATCTATTGACAAATTAAAGAAACCAAATTAGAATTTATTAATTAACACAATCAATGATTGAGATGCATTTCCATTATCTATAACCTACATAAGAAGAATATTTTTCCAGAGAAGAAATTTGGTTATGCCTTGCATCATCTAAATTCACATTACTGATTTAATCAGAAGCATCTTATGAAGTTCTATACTATGAAGTTCCATCCTCCATGTTCAGAGCAAGCACTCCTTGAAAGATACCTAAAATTGACAAGCAACAATGTGGTGAATAATCACT
>JASDQU010753521.1:94742-107203 GCA_032191745.1 Picea mariana | reverse complement strand
CATGCATAACTAGGATAGTCATCAAAACATATGAACATATAAACATTGAAGCATAATGTTGTAATTCATATAAACAATGTTTCATACTAGCAACATCAATAAACATCCAAATACAAGTCATGAATTTATACATCTATTTTTTCTGTGATTTATGTTTTTTTCCAGTAAGCAAATTGACGATTGGGGTATCATAATCATCTTTTGACATTGTATTTCTTGTGCCCTGTCCTTATATTGTTTGTATTTCCATGCACTCATGTACCATACTTCTAGTACATCACTAAGAAGGGCGTCGAGGCATCTGTGCAAGGGTGTGAATTGCAACAACGAAAATGATCATATCGACATGTTGAAATATAATTGAAACAACTAATTCATTATTTTGATTAACATTTCAATATTTCTCTTTACCTATCTGTGTAGCTGTGATAGTTGGTGCATTAATTTTTTGTCCACTTGGTTCCTCTCGTAGTTCACCCTCCTAAGCTACATGATATTCCATTTAAAGAAGATAATATATAGGTATAATTCAGAAAATAAATATCTACAATCGCAACAAATATTTCTAATTCTGAAGCATACATACTGGAATGGGTACTCTTCTCCCCACTATCATTGGACATGTGCACCCTTGTATGACGTGGTGTCTGTTGAATACCGCTAGATTCACTACTGTAGTTGCATTGTTTCTTAAAAATAAACATAAATACTTAGTTAAGGGTGATATAATAAAATATGAATAGACTTTACAAGCATGCTACTATGGTTTCCTTATTCATTTTATTTACCTATGTGGCTGGGGAGATTGGAGTCTACCCCAAGATTTTCCTATATTCAATCACACTTTTAAAATCGTGCTTGTAACCAAGATTTAGGTCCTCCTCGGTGGAAACAGTATCGAGCATATTTAACTGCAATGCATAACACCATTAAAATTACCAATAACAAAAACATATATTTGTTCGCTATTGTTAAATAAATATTAACCACAGTTAATCATTTAATTCTTACGATTTGGGATTTTAGTTTTCCATAGCTACCCTGGCCTAGTTTATGCTGCCTGTGCTTTTCCATTCTAGCCTTGGTTGCTTTGGAGGTGTCTGGTATCCTACATATGGAATTTAAAAAAAAAAACAGATATCAGAATTGTTACTTAAAACAAGAAAGAAAAACATAAATGAGCATATTTCACTAATAATATGACATGTCTTGTACCTTGCTTGACCAGCTCGTGGATGTCTTCCTTGTTTTTTAAACAATTTCTCCTTTGCATCCTCTATTGGGGGCTTCCACTCTTTCTCTGGAACCATGGGAGGGCACTCATGCTTGAGGTCTAATTGTAATTTATCCCTATATTGGGACCTGGTATATTTTAAATTCTCGTTGGCTAACTTTGTAACCACTTTCTTATTGAACGTGTTGTCGAACAAGTTTACCATGTGGTCTATCAATTCATCTTTCTTTTTGCTATCTTGGTCATTCCACCGTGTGTGAATGGTGGGGCCAAACAGATCCAATGCTTTGTCATTTAAGTTTCTATAGAAAGCATTGTTTCCTGCAGAAACGTGTTATCCATTAATTTATAATAATCTCAACAAAAGTCCATTTCAATTTCATGATAAAAATGAATCAATTAATTAACAATTACCTACAATCTTTTGAATCTTGATCGGAACACATGTGTCATCCACCAGTAAGGTGACATCTAGTGATCTGGTTCTTTTAATTCATTTTGCTCCATGCAGAATAGCTTCATCTCCATCTACAATACGTTCCTCTCCAGAGACATGTGGAGTCCCAGGCTCTGGCTCATCATGCTCCGGCGTGTCATGTCGATCAACATCATTGCGCTCATCAATGGATTCGAGGGGAACCTTAGGAGGCTCAAAAATCCTCACTTGTACTTTACTATGTCGACTTTTTTATTGCATTGTACCATCATTGCTACCTATAGCAGTTGTAGGATCGGCAGGTTCCCAGCACATGGGGTTTAAAAAATCCTACAAACGGAAAACTTTACTTTATCAGATCATATAGAAAATATAAAACAAAAAAAACAGAAATGAAATTGTCATAGCTGATAAAAATATGTCAAGATGCCACTTAGCCCAAAATTATTTATTAGATTTTGTAGCTCTGCAATTCTTGTCGTGTCCTCCTATGTTAGGGGTCTTCTGTGAAACAAACCTAGATGTTCTATGTTTTCCTTCTTCAAGGCCTTCACAACCATTTCTATTGGGTCAGTTGAATAAAATATTTCATCCTCATCAAGATCCTCAGCGGGTGTCTTCCCACATTGACCATGCCACAATACATTGATGAATAAAATTAAGGAGATGAACTTTAAAATTTGAGAAATTTAGTTATTGTAGTCATAATTTATTACTGTATTTAACATTTACCTGCTGAGGCACAGCGGGTGTCTTTCCATGGTCACCCTGGACAGATGTAGAGGGTGATTTTCCACGGTCACCCTGGACAGAAGTTGACAAAATAAATCAATCAACAAAAGTTATGAAATTTACCTGTAACATTAAAAAAATGAAGTATTACAGTAATATCAGAAAAAAAATAATAATGAAATTTCGGAAATGTAGTTGTTGTAGTCATAAGTTGTTACTATATTTAACATTTAACTACTAAGGCACAACGGGTGCATTTCCATGGTCACCCTGGACAAATGTAGCAGGTGATTTTCCATGGTCACCCTAGACAGAAGTTGACACAATAAATCAATCAACACAAGTTATGAAATTCACCTGTAACATTAAAAAAATGAAATATTGTAGTAATATCAGAAAAAAAAATAATGAAATTTCAGAAATTTAGTTGTTGTTGTCATAATTTGTTACTATATTTAACATTTACATGTCGAGGCACAATGGGTGCATTTCCACGGTCACCCTGGATAGATGTAGCAGGTGATTTTTCATGGTCACCTTGGATAGAAGTTGACACAATAAATCAATCAACAAAAGTTATGAAATTCACCTGTAACATTAAAAAAATGAAATATAGAAGTAATATCAAAAAATAAATAATGAATTTTCATAAATTTAGTTGTTGTAGTCATAAGTTGATACTATATTTAACATTTACATGTTGAGGCACAACGGGTGCATTTCCATGGTCACCCTGGACAGATGTAGCGTGTGATTTCCCACGGTCACCCTGAATAGATGTTGACACAATAAATTAATCAACAAGAGTTATGAAAGTAATTGTAACATTCAAAAAATGAAATATTGCAGTAATATCAGAAAATAAATAATGAAAAATTGAAATATTGCAGCGATAAATTATAACAATGATTGATCAAAGTTTGAGTTGAATGGTATGTAATATATTTACCCCCATAGTCGCACCCCCTCCATCTATTCGATTTAAGTTGTAATCGATCAACAACTCTTCACCTGGAACTATTGTTTTTGTTGCACATACAAATATACGATTTCCTTCGCATCCCTCAAATATGCAGTTCAGTTTCTTAGTTGTTGCCATTGATCGTGTACTATTTATAAAGCCCGCAGTGTTTCTAGTAGCTTTTGGCCTTCCATCAATATACATAGTTGCCCCTTTATTTTGATTGTTATCTACTAGTTGTATATAATTTGCGACAACTTCGTATCTCTGCATACTTCGCGTATATCGAACCAACATCAACCAATGATTGTATTTGTATAATGGTATGACATACTCCATCAATTCATTTACAGTGCCATAGCTTACCTTTATGCCATTCATGGAAAATAACCCTAATCCATGTAAGGATGAAGGATCAATGTGATACATCCTCCCACTGATGAAGAAATCTGTGTCCACTTCAGGTATCTCCTTAGGTGCCCATCATTGCGCTAGATGTCTATACCTCAAGGGAAACTCAATGTCACCTATGCTCTCAGCATCATAATTACATGAACCTCCATTGGCAATAAAAAATTGCATGCGTATATGAAATCGTTTCCTTACCTTTTCAGATCTAGTTGATCTAGAATTGGTAGATCTAATACAACACCTCTCACTTTCAACCTCTCTTAATATATCTTGATCATCACTCGAGGAAGATAGATCCGAAAGATACCTATTTGGTGGTACCTACACATGTTAAAACAAGAAGATAATTTATAGTGTGAATATAAGTTTCTAGTACCAACACTCGAAAAAATGAGAAGATAAGTTAGCGAGCAAATATTTAGGGAACCCATGTTTTGCTTGGAGAATATACTTGATTCTATTGTATGTAACAAACTTATTGGGGTCCTTGTTTACTTGATTCAGATCATACTTGGCATCTCGTTATTGTTATCTTGGTATGCTTTGGGGTGTGAGTCTTCTCTTTTATAGTTTCATATAGTTGCATAAGTTGCATAAAGTTGCATATAGTTGCATAAGTTGCATTGTTTCATAAAGTTGCATATAACTACATATAGTTGCGTATAGTTGCATAGTTGCATATAGTTGCATAAAGTTGCATATAGTTGCAAATAGTTGCATAAGTTGCATTGTTGCATAAAGTTGCATATAGTTGCATAGTTGCATATAGTTGCATAAGTTTCATATAGTTTCATATAGTTGCATAGTTGCATAAGTTGCATATAGTTGCATAGTTGCATATAGTTGCATAGTTTCACTAGATGACTATACCTCAACTTATGCAACTATATGCAACTTATGCAACTATGCAACTATATGCATAAGTTGCATATAGTTTCATATAGTTGCATAGTTGCATAGTTGCATATAATTCCATGTAATACCCCAAGGACGTGCCCCAATTGCATTATGAATTGTAATTATGTTGTATAGGTTGGTGAGCCAAGTTTATATAAGCTGGTGGGATTATGTGTTTATAGGTCGGAGAGCCTAAGTGTTAAAGGCCAGGAGCCTGATTTTGTACATATAATGATGCACATTATTAATATAAAAAAAACATCTCTGCGTGTGGACCGGCCACGATGAATGAGTGATGGGGGACTAAGATTCCACAAAGTATGGGTAAGGGAGAGGGGGCTGAAAGGTTGGAAGAGGGGATAATCTTGAGGGCTTAAGTCCTGGAGATAATAATTTATTATTATTCCAAAGTGGTGTGAAAGATATTTGTTTTTTATCCTAAGTCCTGGGAGGGGCAACACATGCATCTCCAACGTGTGCAAAAGGGAATGCATGCAGCTCCAAGAAGATAAGTGTCGACCTGGGCGCATGCGGTTAAAAGATGAAGAATCATATGAGTTTGGGATTCCTTCTCCATTATGTCATCGACTGTCTGAAACCGTGAATCTCGTCTGATCTCTGCATGCATACCCTCACGCAGCTCTGAAACCCGAACCCTATGATGTTTTCTTGAGGAGTCGATGCACCCTCTGTCTGAACCATCGATTATGTGTTCGACCTCTGTGTGGATTTCTTATCACGCATCCCCGAAACTAGAGCTGTGAGTCTGTCCTGTATTTTTGGTTGGGAAAACTGAATGTTTTGTAATTGCTTAGCCTTGTTATGTTGTAGTGTATGTTTGTCACCCGTTTGGGAAGCATGTGTCTGTGTTCCTAGTTGACTATTGTGGCCGCACAATGCTTGATTGTGTGTGGCTTGTTGGTCAGTGTATGTTCATGTTGAGCCTCGTGATTTCCCGACTGTGTTGGAAACCGAGTTGAAGGAAATAGGTTGTCTGGCCTGTGTGTAACACTCTCTCCAGGTGAGGGAGGTGGTTGCGGTTGAAGAGGCAGGTTTCCAAGCCCGTGAGAGACTCTCTCCAGGTGAGAGAGTGCACGAAGGAAGTGAGAACTCCTGGAAGGGGTCCTGTAGCTTCCATAGAGCTCGGAGACTTCTAGTCCAGTCTATTGTTGAATCCCAAGAAAAGGGAGGTTAAGCAGTCAAAGGACTATCCGAGTGATAGTGAAGGTGTATACTCCTGGGGTGGGACAGACATGTGGGGAATGAGGGTCTGTGAGAAGTGGGCATAAGTGACTCTTGGGAGAGAATCCTTCCTCTGTAACTGTGTGTCTTCATGTTGACCTTGCCTAGCCTAGTAATCCCTTGCCCGGTGGAGCTTAGTCCCAGATCGGGGGTGACCTACTGCTGAGAGTGATGAGCAACACGGTCTAAGGCTGGGAGGTTCATGGAAGGTCTACACGCAGTTGGTGGAATTACCACAATTTCAAAGATAAGTATCAATTTATGCTTAATATTATGTTTTGAATGTCTGTGATGCTTATATGTTATCATGTATTCTGTTGCGCATATGAGTTATTTTTAATGTCCTTGTTGATGTATATTAGCAGTAATCTTGTGCTTACTCTGTGTTCTTTGGTTAAATCTGTTAATTAGATTTAATAAGCGTGTTTTATAAATAAGTATGAGAATTTTCCACGTAGTAATGTTTTCTCGATCGTGGAGTTGATGGCAGGGGATGTTACAATATGGTATCAGAGCCCAAGGTTTCAACGCTAAGTTTGGATGGGCCGGAAAAGTGGTATTTGGACCCAAGGTTTAGAGAGGAAATTGTGTCTAGAGGACTAATATCAAACCTTAGATTGTTTCTAAGTGCCAAAGAGTTACATTGGACATGTTACGAAGTTCAAGAGGAGTAGCAGTAGAATAAAACCATAGTCAGTGTGGTATTTGACCACAGAGAGAGAGGGCACTCAACACTTTGGATGTTGGAGCTGTAGGATCTGTTCGGAAAGAAAGTAAAAACCTTTACGACCGTTATATCTGGAGAAGGTGTCAGGAGGATATCTGAGAATCCTTTCGAGAGTTTGGCTGTCAAGAAAAGCGGGGTGCACTGAGACACAAAACCCCAAAACCCAAAACTCCGAAGTCCCGAGAATATCTACACCATAGATCTGGGAAAAATATCTCGTCCATTGGATCGAGCAAAAGAGCAGACAACAATTTTGGGAGTTCGGTTATCGGGAGAAGTGGGATGTGTTGATGCACACACTCCCAAAGCCTGAAATCACAAAATCCCGAAGAGCCAAAGTAGTGGGTCGAGTTGACGTCACTTGGATGGATGTGGACCCATGGGATCTGTGCCACGTGCCAATGGGCCCCAAAGGAAAAGCATACGTAGTAGGGCTGGACGACGTCACCTAAGGTAACATGGCCCTTCTTAAGTACACTGCATGTCACCATTGTGGTTGGTGACAACTTTGTTGTGGGCCCGGAGGCTAGAAAGGTTGGAAGTTCGAAAGTCGAGAGTTGGAGAGGGAAGCGAGTGTGGGAGCCTACAAGTCCAAAACCCCGAAACTCCGAGTCTCAAAGTCCCAAAAAAATTTGATGACGAAAAGAACAAAGTGGATTTCAACCGTTGGAGGATGAGTAAACGTGGACTATTGATCCACCCGATTTTTCGAATTCGGTAATCAGAACTCTGGGAGATAGTTGTGTTTGCCTTGAAAATTTTTGAAAGCTGGGTAGAACCTAGTGGTTTAGTGTTTGTTCACGGCCCGTGATCGCATGGGTTAGGGACTAAGAAAAAGGGGGCTATCACTTGAAAGTTACAAAGTCGAGCATAGCTCAGAAAATTCATGAAATTGAAACATTTTCTTAAATCAGATTGGTTTTGAATGTGTGGAATTTGTTAAGAAGAGATGACCTGACAAATTCTGGTTGTCTGCACATTGTGATTGCAGAAGTTTGACGAGTGCCAGAACTGATTAGAATTGCCATGAAGTGGAAAGAAATGGAAGAAGCATGGATTGCCTCCAGTTTAGAAAATGAAAGAGAAGGAATGGATGTCCACTTGGGAGTTGAAGGATCAAACTCCAGTGGCCATGGACAAGAGATGGATAAATAAGGGCATATGATGAAAATCATTGAAAAATTGCAGAAAGATGCCCAAACTCACCAAACAGTTAGCAGAAATCTCAGGAAGACTCAAGATAAACAAGGTGAATTCAACTTAAAGTTGTTGAAGAGTTTGGAAATAATAGAAAAGAAATTGGAAAAAGAGAGTGACTCAATAAAAACAGGGAGTCGCAGGACCCCTGAGAGGAAAAGAAGATCAAGGAGTGTTAGCAGACATCGTTGTCGCTGCCCAAAGCATTCTGGTAAGGAAGCACACAGTAGTTCAATCCCTTCGCCTACCAGAAAGCATAGGAGGTCTGGAGTGGATGAACTAAAGGGAGAAATAAATAAGATTAAGCCTCCTACATTTGATGGAGAACATAAGAAGGATGAAGATGTCAAAACATGGTTGCTTGGCATGAGGAAATATTTCCAACTGTGAAATTATTCCTCTCATGCAGAAGGAAGAATTGAGATGTATCAACTGAAAGGAAAAACATCCATGTGGTGGGATCATCTTGTGCAGGTGCAGCACATTAGAGAGAAATATATCACTTGGAAATAATTCAAGAGATATTTCAAGAAAAAATACTTGACTAAAAGATACTATGACAGAAAGATGAAGGAGTTATTTGAACTCAAGCTAGGCAGCATGACCATTGATGAGTATGAATGTAGGTTCTTGGAATTGCTAAAGTATGTTCCATTCATCAAAGATGAGACTGTCAAGATTCATAGGTATCTAAGTGGATTTCCACCTTCCATTGGGGAAAAGATTAAGTATGATGACCCAAAAACCATGGAAGAGACGATAAGGAGGGAGAAATGCTTATATGAACAACAAAATGAAAATCCTACCTTCTAGAAGGCTTGGGAAGACAGGAAGAAGTTCAAGAAAGAGCAGAGACAAAAGGGAAGAAAACCTTCCTTTTTCAGAAACAGTCCTTAGGGACAACCATCTTTTTGAGAGCTCGGGAAGGTTGAAGTGGGTGGAAAAATGCCAAGACAGACACCTATGGAGTGTTGGGGTTGTAAAGGAAACCATAGGTACAAAGATTTCCCCCACAGAAATGATAAAGTGAGAGTTGTCCACAATGTTCAACAAGCTGAAATAGTGGAGGACATGGGCAGTAGAATGCCAAGGATATAATGTGGCCCTGGACAACAAGCAAGATGAATTTCAGTCACACATTATTGAAGTGGAAGGTATGATTAACAAATGACCATTTACTATTTTAATTGATTAAGGGGCTAGCCATAGTTATATAGATCCTAGAGTGGTGGAAAGTTTTCATTTGTCAAGAAGCAAACATGAAATTCTTGGTTAGTGCAGTTGGCTACAGGAACCAAGAGGAAAGTCATAGAGTTGGTTAAGTCCTGTCCTGTGGACATGAATGGACTGAGCACGAAGGTTGAATTGAATATTCTTCCTTTAGGCTCTTATGACTGTTTAATTGGGATGGACTGGTTGGACCATCGCCATGCCATCCTGGACTGTCGTAACAAGGCATTCACTTTCCTGGATGAGGAAGGGAATCAGAAAACAGTCCAAGGAATTCCCAGAGATGTTTCTATCAGAGAAATCTCAGCAATACAGATGAAGAAGTACTACAGAAAAGGCTATCGATTATTTCGGGAGGTACTCGGACTGCCTCCAAAGAGAGATATTGAATTCTCTGTAAACTTATGCCTGGAGCAGCTCCACTGTTGAAAGATCCTTATAGAATGACTATGCCAAAGCTGAAAGAGTTACAATTGTAGCTTGAAGAGCTTCTGAAGAAGGGGGTATATACATCCAAGTGTGTCACCTTGGGGAGCCCTGGTTCTGTTCTTGAAGAAGAAATATGGAATGTTGCGATTGTGTATTGATTTCAGACAATTGAACAAAGTGACTATAAAGAACAAGTATCCTCTGCCGAGGATTTATGACCTCTTTGATCAGTTGAAGGATGCGAAGATATTTTTGAAGATAGACCTCAGGTCGGGATATCACCAGGTAAGGATAAAGGATGAAGACATCAACAAGACCATCTTTAGAACAAGGTATGGTCATTACAAGTTCACAGTCATTCCATTTGGGTTGTCAAATGCACCCATTATTTTTATGTGTCTAATGAATGGTGTATTCAGGGACTATTTGGACAAGTTTGTCATAGTATTTTTGGATGACATTCTGGTGTATTCCAAGTCAGAGGAAGAGCATGAAAAACATTTGAAGATGGTGTTGCGGGTAATAAGGGAGCACCAACTGTATTCCATGTTGAGCAAGTGCTCGTTTTATCAGGAGCAGATCCATTACTTGGGGCATATTATTTCGAAGGATGGGATAGTTGTAGATCCTGAGAAGATTGAGGCCATTAGAGGATGATAAAATCCAAGGAATGTGACATAAGTCAAATCCTTTATGGGTCTAGTTGGTTATTACAGAAGGTTCATCGCAGGGTTCTCGAGGATAGCTCACCCTATCACTTCCTTGAAAAGGAAGGAGAAAAAGTTTCAGTGGATAGAATATTGTGAGAAAATATTTCAACGATTGAAACAATTGTTAACCACTGCTCCAATCCTGAGGATTTCAAACCCAAAAAGATATTTCGTGGTGTGAATTGATGCATGTAAAGAAGGACTGGGAGGAGTCCTTAGTCAAAATGGATCTATAATTTGTTATGAATCCAGAAAGTTGAAAGAGCATGAAAGGAATTACGCAACTCATGATTTAGAGTTAGCGGCCATTGTTCATGCTCTGAGGAAATGGAGACATTACCTCATGGGAAGGAGGGTTGAATTAAGAATAGACCATAATGGTTTGAAGTATTTATTTGATCAATCAACCTTGAATGCTAGACAGAGTAGGTGCTGGAATTTCTCTGTGAATATGACTTTGATGTCAAGCATATCAAAGGGAAGGAGAATAAAGTGGATGATGCACTCAATAAGAGAGTACATGAATTACATGCTATATCCATTAGCATGTATCAAACCGATATAAAGAGCATAGATTTGGAAGCTACAAGAACCGACTTGCAGTACATGGAGCTGGTAGCAAAGCTACAACAAGGTGGGTTTCCATAGAAAGTGGAAAATTATAAGTTAGAGACTGACGGAATACTTCTGTACAAGAACAGAGCTTATATGCCCAATGTCCAGGTTTTGAAACTCGCGATTCTAAGAGAAATGAATAACGTGCCTTATGCTAGGCACCCTAGATATCAGAAGACTATGGCAGCAGTCAAGAGCCATTATTTTTGGCCAGGTATGAAGAAATAGATCGTTGAATACATCGCCAGATGTATGGAATGCCAGAAGGTTAAAGCTGAGCATAAGCACCCAATAGGGTTGTTGTAGCCTTTACCCATTTCTGAGTGGAAGTGGGAGGTAGTGAAAATGGGCTTCATCATGGGATTGCCCAGAATAGGCAAGCAACATGATTCCATTATGGTGGTGGTGGACAAGCTTACAAAAGCTACCCATTTCATTTCGTTAAAGACCACTCACAAGGCAGTGGATGTTGTTGATATTTTTATGAATGAAGTGGAACAATTGCATGGAATTCCCAAGACAATTGTGTTTGACAGAGACCTGAAATTTACCTCAAATTTATGGAGGGTTATTCAAGGGATTCGAAACGAATTTGAATTTCAGTACATCCTATCATCCTGAGTCAGATGGGTAGACAAAGTGGGTGAATCAGGTGATAGAATACATACTGAGGATGTATGTGATGGAAAAACCATCAAAATGGGAAGACTACCTGCACTTGGTAGATTTCGCCTACAACAATGGGTATCAAGCATCATTGAAGATGAGCCCATTTGAAGCACTTTATGGAAGAAAGTGCAATACTCCAGTAAGCTGGGATAATCCAGCTGACAGAGTAGTAGTTGGGCCAGAGTTTCTCAAGGAAATGGAAGAACATATGTTAAAAATTAAGCAGAATTTGAAAACTGCCCCCAAGTCAGGAAGAAAAGTTATGCTGATAAAAAAAGAACCCACAGAGAGTTCAAAGTGGGCGATCATGTTTTTCTGAAAGTAAAATCCAATAGAAGTTCCATGAAGCTGGGAAATTGTTCCAAGTTGGAAGCTAGATTTTGTGGGCCATTTGAAATCCTAGAAAGGATTAGACCAGCTGCATATATGCTTGCATTACCTTCATCTATGATTGTACATAATGTGTTTCATGTTTCATTACTTAAGAAATATATACCTGATCCTAATCATGTGATTGATTGGAATGTGATCTAGGTGGAACAAGAATGTGTCTTACAAGTGCATCACGTGCGCATATTGGACCAGAAAATAAAACAGCTTTGGAATTTAGCCATAGGGCTTGTAAAGGTCCAGTGGACCTGGTACAGTCCCGAAGACATGACATGGGAGCATGAAGATGCTATGTGGGTAAAATACCAGCATCGTTTTGAAGATTTTGGAAATATTGTTGATGTTGTGTGAAATTTGCATTGAGGACAGTGTAAAAATAAGGGGAGGGGATTGTAATACCCCAAGGACGTGCCTCAATTGCATTATGAATTGTAATTATGTTGTATAGGCTGGTGAGCCAAGTTTATATAAGCTGGTGGGATTATGTGTTTATAGGCCGGAGAGCCTAAGTGTTAAAGGCTAGGAGCCTGATTTTGTACATGTAATGATGCACATTATTAATATAAAAAAAACATCTCTGT
>JASDQU010753521.1:53237-69324 GCA_032191745.1 Picea mariana | reverse complement strand
TCCTCCAACCATTCTTCTAGGATAAATCAATCCGCAAAGCGTCTTCTCGTGAGGGCTTTCACCATAAGGGGACCACTTTGGAGTTCATCCATTTGTGCACCTTATCAATCATGATAAGACAATAATGATATCATAGGTCCTCCAACCATTCTTCTAGGATAACTCAATCCACAAAGTGTCTTCCCGTGAGGGATTTCACCATAAGGGGACCACTTTGGAGTTCATCCATTTTTGCACCTTATCAATCATGATAAGACAAAAATGAGTCATCTATACATTTTTCCAATAGTGCAACATATACCACTGAAACCACATCGATCCATATTCATCATGTATCAATAACAACTCATTGATCCATCTTCATCATATCAATGACAACTCATTAATCCATCTTCATCTATGCATTCTCATCAAGGAAAATACATATGACATGACATCAATCATCAATCAATCAATCACTTGACATCAATCAATCAAACCATTGGCATCAATGACAACATGATCCAACAATATTCACCTCCATTTTTTGATCCGAGACACTTCAACCTTTTTCCTGTCTCATTCTCAACCCAAAGCTTTTGATTTCTTAAAAGTATCCAAAACATCATATTTTTGTCAAATGCAATAAACCCAAGTTTTTCTAATTGCATCATCAATAAAAGTAACATAATAACGAGAGCCACCAAGATATTATACCTGAGTTGGTCCCCATACATCTATATGCACAAGCTCTAACCTTTCACTCTTATTTTATTTTCTGACTCTCAAAAATATGACTCTCTTCTTTTTTTTCCATAAACACAATGCTCACAGAAATCTAAATCAATTTTTTTAAGATCTTGTAACAAATTTATTTTGTGAAGTATCTGCATCCCCTTCTCAGTCATGTGTCCAATCCAATGATGCCACAATGTTGTATCCACTACTATAGAAGCTAAAGAGATAGAAGAGTCAGTATTACTAGTACATAAATACAATGTACCTACCTTCTCTCCTTTTTCTATCACCAATGATCCTTTGGTGACATTCCACGCCTTATCTGTAAATATAGATACACATCCTTCACTTTCCAACTACCCTATTGAAATTAGATTTTTCCTTAGATCTGGATCATGTCTTACCTCTTTCAACAACCATTGGTTTCAATTCTTTTTCTTTATGTGTACCTTACCCATTCCAACAATTTTGCATGGTGCATCATCACCCAAATGAACCTATTCAAAATCACCTTGAACATAATATAGAAAATGTTTCCTATGGGGTGTGGCATGAAATGAAGCCCCTGAATCTACTACCCAAGACTTAGAAATATTATCTACAGAAATAATCAAAGCATCTTGTAACACATCACCTGTTACATTTGCTTCCTGATTGTTCTCCTATTGTCCATCTCTTTGTTTCTTTGGAGCTATGTAGTATTTCTTAAGATGTCCTTTCTTCCCACAATTCTAGCACTCTATCTTTCCCAGTATGGATTTGTATCCACCCTTCCTAGAATTCCCATGGTTCCCTAAGCCATTTCCTCTATCCTTCTATCTTCCCCTATTCTCCATGGTCAACGCATTATCGGATGTCTCACATGTGTTTTTCCATCGCATTTCCTCACTAAGGATAACGCCAACAACATCATCAAATTTTAAAGTGTTTGAACCATAGACAGAATTACTTACAACCATGACCAAGCCATTCCAGCTTTCTAGAAATGAGCACAAGATCAGAAGATCCCTGACCTCATCATCAAAGTCTAGTTTTACAAAACTTAGATAATTAGTAACCGTATTAAATTCATTTAAATGATTTGCAACAAACCCACCTTCTGACATCTTCATATTAAATAATCGCTTCATTAGAAATACCTTATTGGATGCTGAGGGTTTTTCATTCAGTTTAGCCAATGTGTCCATCAACTCCTTCGTTGTCTTTCCTTTTGAAATATTTAAATCCACCGACGCTACCAGGCTCAACCGTATTGTTCCTAGTGCCTTTATGTCAAGAACCTCCCATTCTTCGTCCTTCATGGCCTTTGTCTTCTTTTCTATTCCACCAAATGGTAGGAATAGATCCTTCTGATATAAATAATATTCCATCTGCATCTTCCATAACTGGTAGTTTTGGCCATTAAATTTCTCAACCCTAAACTTTCCATCTTCCTCTATTGTTCCCACTCGAACCAGGAAACCTCTTTTCCTACGAGTTACCTTTCGCTCTGATCCCAGTTGTTAGAAAAACAGGATTGTGGAACAATAAAACAAAACAAATGTGGAAATAAAACACAGAAGATACACAATACAATAGAGACACAAATATATGTGGTTCACCCAGAGTGGGATATGTCCTCCAGAGAAATTGTCAAGTCCTTCCTTTATTATTATCCAGCAAATGAAGGGATACAACCTAAAACACACCCACTGTAAATTCCTCTTCTTTCTCTCATAGTCTCCTCTCTCAGAATACAATATTCACAGTAATACACAATCGTAATACAATTCCCTTCCAAGGAAAAAAAAACCTAACATAACTTGTACCATCAGATCTATGACCTTTTAATGAACGGTCTAGATTAACTATGAAATTAATTGGGGGGAGGCATGAATTGTGTATCCTACAGTTTCTTTGACCTACATATGAATTAGGAAGATAATCAGGCTCCAAAACCAACATAAGGCACATACTCAACCCACCAACAAACCAAATTCCAACACGCATGGTCCTCTGGGCATGCTAGCTACCATGCTAGCATTTTCCATCACCTCCTAGTTTTTTTTTTACCTCCTCAAGTAACATTTATATAGATTAGTTCTTTAAACATACATACAATTTGAGTGAGATTATCAATTTTTAATGTCCATACATAACAAATGAAGTTCAGTCATATACTAAGTTTGCCAACTTACCCAATAATTTGTACAAAGTTAAGTGTGATTTGATTTGATATATCATGTACACCCCTTCCTTTGTTAACCTCTCCTTAATATAATTGCCAAAATAAAATTTAACTTAAATTTATAAATGTTCTACTTTATCACTCCCGAGATATATGTGAATTGCTTAAATTTCATCCACGTCATGTATATATATAATTGAGACATGAACTTATCATATATATATATATATGTGTGTGTGTGTGTGTGTGTGTGTGTGAATTGCTTAAATTTCATCCACGTCATGTATATATATAATTGAGACATGAACTTATCATATTCATATATATATATATATATAAGGTATATGTTAATATATTAAATATGACTTTATTTTCGCAAGAGTTACTAGTGACTATTCATATCCATAAAAAGAGAAACTAATAATTTCTTGTAACATATTGCCAATCAAATTGAATTACCCAAAACACAAGAGATCATTGAATTGAAGCATTAAATTTATTTCATAGGACTGTGGTTAACAATTGTGTCTTGGATGCATAGTAATCAATTAAGACAAGGGAAACACATTCAAATCAATGCCCACAATGATTTGTTGCAACTCCTATAAATCATAATAAAATAATTTGATACAACAAATTAAAGTATAACATGATTCAAGGTAGAAAACAAGTAGGAAATTCATTCTCAGCAAGCAGAGATAATTCCAAATGGGTGTCCATTACTATGGAGGCAAGTGACCCGAATTCATTTTTTTTTTGTTTTCTTTTTGCAAGTTTAGGATTGTGGAGGCAGATCTTTCGAAGGAATGACAAGGCGTGAGCTTGAATGGTTAACATTGAGGCACAAACTATTGATACAATAAAACGATTAATAACCCACACCTATGATCATGCCGTGAAGGACAGGAAAGAACTACAAATCAATTTTATCATCAATTAGTTAATATTCATCGATTCTTAATCTAGGATAAAAAAAATTCCATAATTTCAACAATAACAAGGTATTCTTCTATATCACATTCAATACAGATTGTATAATCAACAATACAACTCATTTTTATTAAATCAAATTACACAAATTGCAAAAATTAATTGGAAACTTATTCTATGGTTCTGATGGACTTATTACAGGTTGTTTTTTTTCATTAGATCTAAACAACTAATTTAATTCAACTATAACTCTAAAATGTTCCGCGTGAATTAAATTACTCGTACAATTACAACTATATCTAAATTTTTAATTGATGGAACAAGCAAGGTCATTCGATCTAAATGTTGCTACAATTTATTTACAAAAATGAAAAGGAAGTTTTATATGAGCTACCTTCATAATTTATCTTTTTTTTCAATGATCTATATTTATTGTGATTCGAAATTTATTAGCGAAGGAACATTGTTTTAAAAGTTTGATCTAAACCTTTAAGTAAGGAAATTATTCTATTACTTTTATATAATCGAAAAAAAAAATGAACAAATTAATAATAGAGTTACCATCAACTAAGGGATTTGGTTTGCTTTTCGGAGCTTTGTGTCAAGATCATCGAATGTTGCGTCAATTTCTCCAGAATTGTGTCTACTTCCCTGAAGTTTCATCAAATTCATTGGAGATGCATCAATCCTCGTTGTAGCTTTTAGATCGTTGACTCTGCATGCAAAGAAAAAAACAAGTGGGAGAATGTTAGGTATGTGTTATATTCTTTGCACGACTAAATATGGATGACTAATGGTGGAGAATTCTGTGGAAATGAATTTGAATAATTCTGTCAGAAGTGTGGTATAGCAAGGTAGAATAATAATCCATATACACCTTAGCAGAATGGAGTTGCAGAAAGGATGAATATGACACTGATGGAAAAAACAAGGTGCATGCTTAGTGGTGTCGGGCTAGGACAAGAATTTTAGGCAGATGTAGTGGGTACTCAATGTTACCTGGTCAATCGTTCACTCTCATCAGCGTTGGATGACAAGACTCCACATGAGGTATGGACTGGTAAGAAACCCTTTTTCACACATCTCAAGGTATTTGGATGTGATGCCTATGTTCACATTTTAAATGAAAACAAAAGTAAGCTAGATAAAATGGATGAAAATGTATCTTTATTGGGTATAAATATGTTCTGAAAGGTTACAATCTTTGTGTTATGATCCAATGCCTTAAAAATGAAAAAAAGGCAATAATGATAGTCCACTTCAAGGAGGAAACCTCCTTTTACAATATATCCAATTCAAAATACAACATGAGATGAGACAAGATGACATGTGTTCTAAAAGTTTTTTTAGGAATGCCTTCCTACCTCATTCTGATTTGATGATATGCCAAATGAAAATACAACTTACTAAAGAATTTGGCTCCATTCAATTAATCTAATAATTCATCAATGACAAGAATATGAAACTTATCTTTGTTCATCATTTTGTTGAGTTGTCTATAATATGGGCACATACACCATGAACCATCCTCTTTTGTAACCATTACCAATGGTGAAGAGAAATAACTTTGGCTAGGTTGAATGATGTCGACCTCTAACATTTCATGGATCATGCACTCAATCTCACTCTTCTGTGCATATGGATGCCTGTAAGGCCTAATGTTAGGTGGTACATTTCCTATTTGCAAATGGATAGCATGGTCATGATCTCAAGTAGGTGGAAGAATATTAGGCATTTCACCAAATACCTTGGAATGATTTTTTATAACTATTTGGAGATCTAATGGAGCATAAGATATAGATGTATGAACATCAAGTGAGCACAATTGTGCAACTACACCCCAGTTTCCCTTTTTGAGTAATTGTGTTATACTATTAGAACTTATCACTTTAGAAGTCTTCCCTTGGATACCTCTAATCTCAATTTCCTTGCCATCTGAGGAAAATATCATGAAAAGATATTTAAATTTAAAGGCCATTGTTCCCAATGATTGTAACCATTGGACCCATAATACAACATCAACACCACCCATTTGGATAAAAATAATGGGGCTATCTATAAAATACTCCCCCGTGTTGAGCTTAATACTATGTCATTTCCTTGAACAATTTATTGTACCTCCATCTGCAATCAATATTTGAAACTCTGGTGCGGGATATACAAAGAAATTGAGATATTAATTTGTAATTGATAAAATTATGTGTATTACCAGAATCAATCAATATTGTTACCTTTTTTTCTTTTTGGTGTATCCTTGTATCTTGAGGGTTTGTGGAGTACTTATGTCGGCCAATGCATGACAAGATATTGTTGCAAGATATTGTTGGAGTAATCTCTTCTAGATATGTATCATGTTGTGGTTCCAATTCTTGATCTTCTTCCTCTTCACAATCTATGTAGAATAATTTCTTCTCACCGCATTTATGCCCCTTACTATACTTTCTGTCACAATTGAAACATATCCCTTTTTCTATTCTTTCATCTATTTGTTGAGGTGTCAACCTTGTTGGTTGATGTATGGTTATTTCATCACCCCAAAAATGATCTCTACTCTTGAATGGTAGACTTGTGTGTAGCCTTATTTTTGGCTTGAATATGACGAGCACATCGCATAGCTTCCATAATATTTGTAGGATGTCTTAATAAAAGCTCATGTTTGATGTCTTTTTTTAATCCATCCATGTAAGATTCCAACAATTTTTCATCACTTATGTCATCCACCCTTGTGGCCAATACCTAAAATTATGAATTATAATATTCAATATCACCTAAATTCTTGATTCTTGTCAATTGACTGAAGTAGTCTTGTTCCTACACTTTCCCATACTGTGCTTCTAAGTATTTTGTAAATAAACCCAAAGTGTAATGATAAGGAGGGGGCTTCCTTTTAAATACCCATTGAAACAATTGATACGATTTTGTCTCAAAGTTCAAGGTTGATATGTTAATCCTTTGCTGATCATATGTAAATATTTCTCTATTTGGTTCACCTAGGTAAATACCTATGTTCCATCAAAATTATTCAATTCAATCTTAGGAAAGTTGAATTTAGGACCCCCACCATCATTAAATCCACTATTGAAGTTAAATCCACTATAAAATGGCTTATTATCTGTAGGTTGTTCAACCAGAATACTACCTATATTTTCCTGAGTTCCTTCTATTTTGATATTTCCTTTAGAGAGTCTCTCATTTAGAGCATGAAAGATCATGAAAGACATGGAATTTTGAAATTCCTTTCTGGATTTTTGTATTTCTTCTTTAATTCCATTCTTATTTTCATCCATCTTCTTATCCATCTTATTTTCCATTTCACCCATCTTATTTTCTACTTGATCTATATTTCTTTTCATCTCATCCATCTTATTATCCATCTTTTTTTCCATTTCATCCATATTTATTTTCATAGTTTCATTCATATTGTTTTCCATATGTTCTGGGGATGTGTTAAATGCACATGTTTTAACATACTATTACTCATTTCATCAACTTGGTTCTTTAATTGGGCTAGCCTATTTTCGAAGTCTTCATCTTCTTCTGAAGTCACACTTGTGTTTTTATGAGTACCAATATTTTTTGGAGGATCCTTTGGAGCCATGTTATAAAAAAATAATTCTACTCTTATTTCTATTTATCACAAATTTTGAATCACCAAAAACCAATATTCTAGTAAAAAGTTATGCCAATTGTAAGTTACATACCTTTCAAGCCCTTAATTTAGAGTTTGTCCTCCTGGAAGACCTTCCTTCTAATGTATTTCTGAAATTTTGGCTCTTTTGAGTCTAATATTTTGGCCTGTAGTACTCTGAAATTTATTCTCTTTAATGCCACAGGTTTGACCAAAATTGAATGTTCCAAGTGAAAGTTAGGGTAACTTTCCCAAACCTTGCTGATTTTTTACCTTTTCATAAGAGAAAAATTGTACATAATGCCACATGCTCAATGTTTGATACTTGAGTCTGAAAATTGTACAAGAAATACTAAGGACTCTTCTCTTTCTAATTCAATTGGTCTCACTAAATTTGGATCCTCTCTTAATAATATATGATGATTTTACCCAGAACACTTGTTTGAGACTAGTAAAAAACCCTATGTTCCATGGGGTGTATCACCGAAATTTTAATGACCTAGAAGTTGAAATTACTACCAAATATACCTTACAATTTCTTCTAAATAACCTCCAAGTTTCAATGTATGAATCATCTCAGAAAAACAATTATAGCGAAGATTCTAAGATTACTTTCTTATAGAAGACAAACCCTATGATCAATGAGCTCGGATACCAAATGTTATGATCCAACACCTTAAAAATGATAAAAAGTCAATAATTACATTCCACTTTGAGGGGGAAACCTATTTTTATAATATATCCAATTCAAAATAAAATATGAGATGAGATAATATGCTCCTAAGACTAGGTCTCCTTGGTGTATATATATGAGAGAAAATGTACAATTATAATGAAAGGGTACCATGAAAGATTCTAGCCGACATACAATTATAAGACTATAAATGTAATAATTCAATGTCTAAGGGTTAATAAGTGGTTTTACACATAAAACAGGGCTTTGTCTAGGTATTAACATTTTGGAATCCATAAAATAAGATGGTTTTGTATAGCTGAGATGTGTTATTTAGAGAAATCAAAGATGTTGTCAAATAGGAAGTCCTACCAAGGAAGGAAGAACTAGATAAAATAGAGTTTGAGTTGAAGGATAATGAATTAGAATATGTAGAATAACAGAAATCAGAAGAAGAAGATCCTCATACTACAATATTGAGGATATCGGTTCRGGAAAGAAGGCAATCRGAAAGGTGYAYTCCACCTRATTTCCATTCAAATTTTKCTTTGTTTATTACTGAAGATGATCCTAGAACTRTTAGGGAGGAAGTGGATTCATAGGATGGAAAACTCTGGAAAAAGGCCATGATTGAAGAAATGGCATTGTTRGACAAGAATGAGGCTTGTGATCTAGTGGAKTTTCYGACTAGAAGAAATCYCATTGGCAACAAATGAGTGTTTAAGAAGAAGATGAATGCATAAGGAAAAGAAGAGAAATACAAAGCTCAMTTAGTAGCAAAAGGTTATTCCCAGGTAGAGGGAATTGACTTTGSYGATATTTTTTCTCCTSTTACCAAGTGAACTTCAATTAGATTTATTTTATCTATTCCTGCTGCATTTTATTTTGAAGTAGAAGAGATGGATGTGAAGACATCATTCCTACATGGGGATCTAGAAGAAGAAATATACATGAAGCAACCAGAAGGCTTGGCTGTGAAGGGAAAGAAAGAGCTRGTAAGCAAGTTGAAAAAGTCCTTGTATGGGTTAAAGTAATCACCAAGGATGTGGTATCAAAACYTRTATACTTATATGTTGGTACRTGGCTTCACAGGGAGAAAAGYGGATCACTATGTGTATTTCAAATTAATCTTTGATCATCTTATTTATCTGGTCTTGTATGTGGATGGTATGTTGTTGATAGGAAACAACAAGGAGATTATCCAGGATGTGAAAAAWCAGTTGTYCTCTAAATTTGACATGAAGGATCTTGGTGCTGCAAATTTAATTTTGGGCATGGAAATTAAAAGAGATCGGGTAAACAAGAAAATATGGTTAAAGAAGAGGAAATATCTCGAGACAATATCGCGGATATTTAATATGTAGGAATATAAACTAGTCAAGGTCCCTATTCATGAAGATGCAAATTTATTTGTGGATCAATGTCCCAAGGCATAAGAAGAGGAAGAGGACATGTCTCGTGTTTCATATGCCAGTGTGGTTGGAAGTTTGATGTATGCAATTTTATATACTAGACCGAACATTGCACATGTAGTGGAAGTTTTGAGCAGGTATATGTCAAAACTAGAGAAGGAGCATTGGACAATAGTAAAGAGGGTTTTTAGGTATTTGTGTGGCACTACTAGTTATGGATTGTGATACCAAGGAAGACTAGGATTGGATAGAGTGTTGGACATACACGAATTTTTTGATGCATATTGGGGTGGAGATATGAATCGTAGAATATGTACAAGTGGGTATGTGTTTAACCTGTTTGGAGGAGAAATCAGTTGGATGAGCAAAAGACAGCCTGTAGTGGCACTCTCAACTACAAAAATTGAATACATGGTAGACACTCATGGAAGCAAGGAAGAAGTATGGTTACAAATATTGTGTTTAGGTATTAGGTTGGTACAAAAATATGTAAGGATAGATTGTGATAGTCAAAGTGTAAAGAACTTGGCTTATCATGCCAAGAGAAAGCATATTGATGTTCAATATCACTTTGTGAGAGACATGGTTGAATAAAAGAAGGTGTTTTTGATGAAGGTGGATACTTTGAAGATTGTTTTAGATTCATTAACAAAATATGTGAGCACTGAGAATTTATCTTGGTGTAGAGGATCTATGGACATTGTTGCCCTAGATTGTTAACTATGTAACCTTGTAACCCCCAATATGCAAAGAAAAAAACAAGTGGGAGAATGTTGGGTATGTGTTATATTATTTTCATGAATAGATCTATTTTATGTGTTGCGTCAAGTTCACATAGGGGGTTAGAGGGGGGGTGCTACCCCCCCCCCTACCCGGGGGGACATAGGGGGGTTCAGGGGAAGTACCCCTGATTTTTTTTTTTTTTGGTTTTTTGCGTCCATTTTTTGTGGTTTTTCGGCACATGATTTTTGCCAATGGTTTTCTAATTCTGATTAAGGAATTTGGTTTGTTTACTAATTTGTTTCAATGGATTAGCGGTTTTGGTTTCTGTGGGATCCTATGAATATTATATGTGTGACTCTAAACATGTTGTTGATTTTCCCAGTTTAAGTTTACTATGTAAAAATCTTTGTGTCATGTGTGTGTGTGTACCATTGTATCTTTTCTATTTTTATTAATAATTTGTTTGTATTAATTAATTGTACAAGATTACTACCAACATCTATGGGTACTATTCTTCCCCATGGTCCCCCAAGACACAATAGACTGTTAGATACGAGCTACTAGCCAAAAATTGTTCCTCAAACTCGCAAGCTCTAAGCTTCCCACCTCATAGAATACACCACTTTCCAAACTCACAAATAGAATTGTTCAAATGTCAAATGGTCATTACGACGACCATCTAATAATAGGGAATGTGAACCCCTTCCCTTGTCCCAAGACCTTTCTTTTATAACCTCCCCTGGTGCACATGAAATTATCAATTAAAAACTTTAAATAAATTATTTCCCTCACCCACTTTTCTTAGTTTCCAAAAATTCCTAGGTGTTTCTTAGCTTTTAATTAAGATTCCCTAACTTTTCTTGACTCCTAGATTTTCTCCTAGATGTTTTTTAGCTTTTCTTGACTCTTGTATTTTCTCCTAGATGTTTCCTAGCTTTTCTTGACTCTTAGTTTTTCTCTTAGATGTTTTTAATCTTTTCTCGACTCTTAACTTTTCTCTTAAATGTTAAGCTTTTCTTAACTCTTAGACTTTTTTTCTAGATGTTTCTTATCTTTTCTCAATTCTTAGATTTTCGTATTGCTTCATAATTCTCAAAAATGAAATTTCCTTATTAATTAGCTAAAAATAATAACATGCCCTATTTTAAACTCAAGCGTACTTTCTAATGATTTTTATTTTTCTTTGATTTTATCATAAATGTTATTAATGGAACATCTTATTTGGTCCATAATTTAAAATTTATCTTTTCTAAGTGGATGAAGATAATTAATGTTTTTTTCATATTTATAAACTCTAAGAATAATTTTTCTTTGTACCAATCCCTTAGGTTAATTTTCATTTATAATTTTACAAATCCATCCATAATTTCATAAGAATGCTAAGGGTGTCATGCACACCATGCCCTTCGGGACTTACTTCCATACTTCAAGGGTGCCATTTATCATGCCATTCAAGCATACGACTTTGAGCAATGAGAAAAGTGGCACAAGTACAAAGACCTTCTTAACTATGGTCTTTTCCCCTAGTTGTGAGACTCATGGACATTGAGGAATAAGGCTTTCACCTTATTTCATGCACCTCAGTTTATCCTCGTGAGTGACCGAGTTTGTGGCATACCCTCATGGCAATGTGAAACCATTGAGAAAAAGTGTCCCATAATTTTCAACTATGATCACAGTAGGATCGTTAGTAAGTGGAAACATGAGCATTGTTCCACCTCTCTTGATAATATATGGTATGGCTCTATACATCCTCGTTACCCATGTGTGAGTCATATTGGAAAGCATAATCCCTATGCCTGCATCCACTAAAACATTGTCATCATAATAATCATTAATCATTTCAATTACACAAAACAATTTCATCTAATAAGTTCTACTCTCTGACTCAATTCAGAGTCTTACAGTCTCATCGACGATGCCCACGTCAACGTATCCTTAAGTTCCCCATCTACTTGGGAAACTGTTAGCAACATATGCAATATATATAATCAAACCTCATGTAAATCATCATCTTACTAATCATCATTATTTAGTTAACATCATTGCAATAAGTACTCATCAAAGCATCTCATGCATTTATTTTAACCCATTTTCACATTTTTTAAATTAATCAAATCCAAAATAAATTGTGTTTGATCGACATAATGAACATCATTAACCGATTCGTTTTATGAAAAAATTCCCTCAAACAATAAGTTTAGTTTTGTAAAAGTATTTAGGTAAAACAAGGCACTACATACACCCCCTCTTAACTTAAACTTTGTCCTGAAGTTTCAAATGAGATAGGGAAATGGTTGACGCACCTCAAATACATCCTCCCAAGTAGTGTAATTTGGACTATAACTATCCCTTATATAGTTATGTCATTATACCCAACAATAATGAAGATTTGTATTACTACAATCCAGTATGCATATTAATTTGGTTGTCAATTCCCTATCATCTAAAAATTTCATTAACCCAATTTATTTCCATGATAAATATTTGAAATAATGAAACATAAACATGAAACACTTCATGGTCTCCTTTCCACCCCTCTGAAAATATCGTTATAATTATATTGTTGCATCAACCCATTTTTTGGTTGTGGCATAGCATGTTGAAAACCATGCATAGTATCCCACATGTTTAGGATCTAGCAAAACAAAATGTTTCCTACCGCACAATATCCTAGCTCAAATATTCTATGACTTCTATGAACATTATGTAAGGTACTCCTTTACATCACCATAAATTCTATTATCATCCTTTCTTATGAAGATATTGGTCTCATCCAAAAATAAGAATAACACTACCTAATAACATTTTCATAGTCATGACTCCTTGACATAATCTGTGACTCACTATAAGTAAGAAAATATCATATCTAATAACTACAAAAATCTCTAACAGATGAAATGAGACATAAGATAAAGACCTCACTTGAATTGACAATTGTCAATATTTGGTATTGGATGCACTGACTATCTCTGTAATCAATTTATGGGATAATACTTCTTGAAAAATTGAATACAAGGATCTACAAGAACTTAATTTAGTTATCTCATTGACCTTGAAGAGGAATTGATTTCCCAAATTTTAAATATAGTAAGTAATACATCTACTCTCAGGATCCTTGCATATCTAAAGATCTCGTTGCTCCAAAATATACTTACTAAGATCAACTAAATAGATATTTGTTTAGTTCTAATTCTAAGCCTAGATAAATTATATTCCGACATGTACACATAACTTTACATGGTAATGCACCAATGTACACTTTTCTTTACAAAAACTGCCTAGACTACGCTACCAACTCTATGTTGTGTAAATAATCCTTTTGAGGAAGAAACCTTTAGTCACATCATTCATAATATTGAGCTCAAATGTGTTTATTCAATACATGTCAAGTCCCAAATTATCTTTATCACTACTGCATTAACACCGACAAAGTACAACTGATATGCTTATCTATTATGTATTTTCGAAACATAAGTGATGGACTTGGGACACTAAAAGCATTAGCTACAACAACCTTTAATACATACCAACAATTCTAGTTCATTGATCAAGTTGTTGCATCACTAAATCTAAGACCTACTATAAAATCAAGTTGAGTTAAGTCACACCTCAAGTTTTTCCAAAGAAAAATTTTCGCTTATCGACAAGGATGACATTAGTTTTATTCTTTATTTATACTCCCAATTTGGTTCCTCCTTGTCATCATTTAATTTAACAATTAGGTCAAAGTCTTATAATAACTATATTCATTGTCAATGTGAATGTCAAATCATATTCATGTGTCTTATAGTATGTTTCAACTTCAATAGGCTCAAAGTACGTAATTTCAATTATTGTTTTGTCCTTCATAAGTGTTGCATTGAAGAGCTCATAGGCCTCTTGTACCATGTCATTTTATCTTCTAGCTACTTCACACTTTAAGCCTAAGTTCATGATCACAAATTCCAATGTTTTTACTTCACAATACATAGCCATTCTACTTGTCCCAACTATTGTGGTCTCTTTTTATCTAATATCCATTATGGAAACTATCCATCTTACGACACTTAATCATGCATAACATTGAATGTGAACAATGTATAGATTCTCCAACATAGTTTGATATAGGAATTCAAGTTCTTTACTCTTACAACTAAATACTAACTCCTTATTTTATACCACTATACACGCATCTTCATCGCTTTACCCTAACTTCAAATTTTCAATTAATTATATACACACTTCGGTAAGGTTTTGAACATTCCATTTTCAATTTATGTCCTCAAATGTTACCCTCGTCTTTCAAGAACATGTCTTAAAGCTTAGATTTCTATCCTGACACATAATTGCTTGACTATATTATTTATATTTCTTATGTCTTTATTGTCCCTCTTACAATAATATCCTTTAACATGCTTTTATTATTCTATCCACTTGCTATGTGACTAATAAGAGAACTTATTACTTGCATTTTTAGACATTTTCTCATCTCTTATTGTCTCTAGAATTTCCAATCTTAATCATTATATTTATTTATCCAAGAGTTTCTTCCATAATTGCTTCACTCCTTAGTAAATCCATATGCACTCAGCTAGTATGGACAAGATTAACAAGATGAAACATTTTAAAAAAGCCTCTTTAATTTAAATCCTTAATTAAGTCCATCATTAATTTCTTATTCCCTATTACTCCCATACATTAGTCACCAATTACAACTATAGATGCCTAATAACATTTAGGAAATTCCATAATTGTTCATAAACATGAACTATGTACTTATTTCCCACCTTTATAAATCAAGTTTTCACAACTAATTACCCTACAAACAAATGAAATTCACTTTTTATCAAAATTCCACTTTTATGAGCTATCCTCCCTATCATTCATCAATCATTTATCACAATTATTATTAAAAATTTTAAAAAAAATGCTTCAACTATTCCTTCATACTCATATCATCATGAATCCTTAACATCTAAGTCCATATTCATTCGTAACTTAAATAAATCAATAATCTTGTTTACAACATTCTTGATACCATACGTCCTTTATTACAAGCACTTTCCTAATATTCAACACCTCCGCCATATGATTTTTTTATCCCTTCAATGCTCTCTCTTATCATTTTTTACTCAACTAAATGTTTTGTCTAAAGACAAGGTTAATTGTTCACTTTACTAATAAAAATATCCATATGAGATTAAATAGCTATTAACATACCTCAATTAGAGTCTAAGTTTTCCAAAACTTAAACTATTTTAATAAGGTTCATCCTAAAGTGGACTATATTGTCGAATGTATATTAAATACCTTGCATAGAAAATATGTGTTTATACACAGTATTTTATTTGTAGCCTAAACAATTTCTACATGTGCTAAAGAATTCAACTTTCATTTAAGACATGATATGTCATTTTACTTGTACAGTTTCTAAACTTCCCCTTACTATTTCATGGGATTCCACCTTCCATTTAAAATTCGAATCTATTTAAAGATAAAATAAAAACCCTGCTCGTGATTCCTTCGCTTAGGTCATGTATGAATCCTCCTATAATGTAAAATTTTATAAGCTCCTTAAAACTTTCTTATTCCAACAACCTATATTTGAAATAATGTGTAAAGTATATAATATGTACATACATATATAAGGTCTTCCATAACTTGATACATAATTTGACATCAGTACTCTATAATCTATTATAGGGGTAAAGTAAAAAAATACAAAGTCATTATTTTTTACAAACCATGCTTATTAGCTATATTAAATAACATATAACAATAATTCATATGTATGTAATATAAAAAATATGTTAACTATAACCCCTCTCTCTCTCTTTATATATATATATATATAT
>JASDQU010753521.1:31280-45044 GCA_032191745.1 Picea mariana | reverse complement strand
AACTTGATTAAATGTTTTATTTTATTCTCCCTTTTTAATTTAATACTTTATTAATTAGTTAATTAATTAATAATCAAATTAATCATTAACCATATTGATTAAAGAGTTAATAATACTTAAATGAATCATCTTAATAATTAAGGGTCGTTACATTGTTCCCATAGGTTTGTAGTTTCCACTAGGGTATTTCTGAAGAGTCATCGTCCTCTCCCGTCATACTTACCACTTTCCATCTTAATTCCTACTCATCCATCCCTTTACATCGGTCTGGGCATTGGGTTGGCCAATCATTTAAGGGTTTCACCTTGCCTTGTGGGAAGAAGGGGATAAAGGCCCAGAAGGTAAAAGCGGCTGGAAAGAGATAAAAGCCTAAAAATAAAACCTTTATATGCTTCGCCCAAGGATCCCCGAGAAAGCAGTAAAAAGCTTCTCAGCATGAAACAAGAGGGACCCATAAAAAATAATAAAACAAGACCTAGTTAGAGGATGGGGGGTCTCATCATGAGCCATCCTATTAGGTCCATGGGCACCTAGCAGTATGACACTACTAACAGCTAGTCACCACACCAGGGTAGTGGCTCTTGGTTGAATGGCCAACGGAAAGGGGGTATCATCACGAGACAACCTTCTCATTTCCGTGAAAGTGCTTGTGGGTAACATTTCCACCATTGGTCACCACGCAAGGGCAGTGTCCCCTGATTATCTTATTGAAAGAAAAAACAATAAAGAATAAAGAATAAAAGGCATTAATGGGATTGGAAACATTTGCATCCACGACAGGTGCAGCTCGCCTTCTACAAAGGCACCCATGGGCAAGCCTTGCATTTCCCTGCTATCACTGCACCCCTTGTCAGGACATCCCTTATCCACCTCATCCATTAACATGACTTGGATTTGATCTTTTCCAGAAACATCACATTTCCAGTGGACACTATCCCAATAGGATGCCCTGTCACTTCCTCCAAACTTGCCTTGTAGATTTGTATAATGTCTTTGAGCACTTGACTGGGTAAAAGGGGTTTTATGCACATGTTTGATAAAATTGATGATTGGATGTGATTGACATTGCTATGATCCCTGTGACTTATGAGCCCATGGAGGGCATATCTGTTGATGTGAAGGATCATACCCGACAGGAAGGTGCCATATTGGATAAGTACACATCCGGAGATGATTAGTTCAGACCTCCATGGGGCTGAAGATCCCACCAGATGGATGTTGAGACCCCAACAGGGGGTAGAGACAGGACAGAGGGGTTTGCACCCGAGAAGAGGAGGGCGTTCCACAGAGGCACCTTGGCAGAGCCTTACCAAGGGGGGTAGTTCCCTCTCCACTGGAACATTGGCCTTGGAAGGCCCATGACGTCACCCAGGATGCCCATGATGTCATACGGCATTGTGGACATTTTGGGGAGGCAGTTATGGCAGTTGTGGCACGTGTGGTAGCTTGGAGAAGCCCAAGGAGAGATAACATTTTGCTCCAAGAGGCCAATGCTTCCCTAAAAAGGGCTAACTTCATCCTATAAAGGGCATGACATCTTACTTTTGCTTGATTAGGGTTTAATTTATGACATTTAATGTAAAACGGTATTATTTGGTATTTTGGCCTTGTCGGACTTTTGGTGACCTAAATTTTATTAAGGTCACTTGGTATTGTATAAGTAGAGAGCTAAAACTCTCATTTTGATGATCATCTTTCACTCACTCTTGGTGAGGTCTGAAATTTGCGCCCTCCTTTAGGGTTCTTGGCTGAAATTTTGATGTGCACTTGTTGAAGGAGGCTCTTTCTTGGCTATTTTCTGCATTTTCTTGGTGGAAAGTTTACAACTAGGGTTTTGTCTAATGAATGGATGATGAATGTAAGTGAATTTCTGTAATTATTCTTTATTTGAATGGTTATGGTATATTTTTCTTGCATTTTAATGGAATTTGTTGAATCAAACCCTAGGGAATGAGCACATGTTGGTGTCCTTGTTTCATGTCCCTACCAAGTTATGCTAAGAGCCATTTTGATTTGTTGAAGATAGATAGAGCCTTTCCATAGAAACACTCTATCTCTAGTCTTCTAGCCTAGCCGTTTTTTCCTTGTCATTGAGCTAAAGAAGGAGGAAAACACACTAAAGCCTAGGGTTTCTACACTTTAGTGAGTCGTTTTCCCCTACAGTTTGATTGATGAAGCCTTGCCTTAGCAACACTTCATCATTTAACTCTCTTGTCTTTATCCCTACCATTTATTACTCAAGCTATCCATTTAAATTTGTCTTTTGAGCTAGAGAAGGAGGAAGATGCACTAGGGTCTAGGTCTACTACACCTTAGTGAGACGTCCCCCCCAGGGTTTGATTGTTGAGGCCTTGCCTTAGCAACACTTCAACATTAAACCCTCTTGTCTCTAGCCCTATCACTATCATTTCGGCCCTTCAACTTTTGCAGTTATTTTGACTCCACTTACCCTAATAGTGCACTGATCTAGATCATTTATGTTGAGTACCTTGATCATACACACATCCAATACTTTGAGCAACTACTAGTCCTTCTAACCCTAGCTTAGACTAATATTTACTAACCCTACTGTTGTCGTCATTTATTTATGCTATAAACATATCCATGCAGCATTTATTGTATCTTTAAAGCAATTGAATGATTGGTTGAAGCATTGCTTCTATTTTTACATTGATGATAAATTGTCATTGCACATTGTGAAGTTTCTTCTTTAGCATTTATTTTGAAGTGACATATTGTAATCATTGCTAGCATAAATTGTTGATTTGCTTCACTTATATTATTGGTCGATTTATTTATATCATAAAGTCTTTAATTACATGAAGTACTAACCAAGCAAGTTACCTTGCGCATGTATAATTTTTCTTGTTACTTTGTCTCGGGCAGGTACACTCTTGGTGATCATTTGTACTTCTGGTTATCTTTATCTTGATTGGTTCATTAGCAATAATTTCTTATCGATGGTGACTTGTGAGGGGGATAAATTTACTAATCCTTCTAATCCTTTTCCTTCTTAAAACCCCAGGTCACTGGGGACGTCTTCCATGGGCCTTCCACCCTAAATAGAAAGAGTTATCCTATTGAGGTGACAGTGGTAGGATAGTCTCAGTTATGTCAGTTTGCCTCTTTTCCATCCATCCGTTACTCCAACTATAAATTGTGCGATAACATTTTGGTGCTGTTGTCAGGGAACATTGAGTCAGTTCTCCTCAAGACGACACTTTCAGTAAGACTTTCCTCAAGATTCCTTATCTTACAAAGCTTACCTGGTGACTCCACTAAGGGTGATTCCCTTATTTCTTTGATAGTTTCAAGAAAATTATTTGGCGACTCCACTAATGACAAAGCCAACTATGACTTCTCAATGGGATCCAAGAAACTACAAGCCTTTAGACATGAGTAGGATCTCGGGATACCCTCAACAAATTCCCCTTGAATACAAAAAATGTTCTCCCTATATTTACTGGTGGTGATAGGGAGAGAGTCGACTATCACATGAGAAACTTTTGGGAGTTCTTTCTATCCCACCCTATCGTTGATGATGTTGAAGACTTGGTCATGAAACTTTTCTCTTCCAATCTTTATTGCAATGCTAGGGAGTGGTATGACAACCTCCCCGATGCCAGCATCAAAACTATGGAAAATTTTGAAGAAAATTTTCTCAGAAGATGGGGTATTCAATTGGAATACATCCCAGTACTATTAAAAAGACTCGAGCATATAAAGAAAATTGAGGATGAAACTGTCAGAGACTTCCAAGATATGTTTGAAGACATACTGTATCAAATTCCTGAAATCCATCATCCTGAAGAGAAGTACCTTGTCTGTCTCTATAACCATGCACTTTTGGTGCATCTGGGATTTCCCCTCAGTAAGAGGAGCCCAAGGACGCTCAATGAAGCTCACAGCATGGCTGCAAGGATCGATCAAAACATCTCCTTATCTGAGATAAGATACCTCTTTACCTTAGGTACTCTTAGTATGGAAAGTTTGGTTGCCCTTGAGAACTTTATTGTTTATTTCCAAGAAGAAGGGGAACAAACCATGGATCAACATAGGATTGTTGAAGACACAGTTGAGGAGCATGTGATCACCGTAGAGCGCATGAGAACCTCAACATATCTGGCATAACCTGTAACCTGCTTGATCTCAATATAAACTATTAGTAATCATTTGGGGTGGTGATATCACCCAACTCATATATATCAAACTGTAATTATTCTTTATTTGAATAGTTATGGTATCTTTTTCTTGCATTTTAATGGAATTTGCTTAATCAAACCCTAGGGAATGAGCACATGTTGGTGTCCTTGTTTCATGTCCCTACCAAGTTATGCTAAGAGCCATTTTGATTTGTTGAAGATAGATAGAGCCTTTTCATAGCAACACTCTATCTCTACTCTTCTAGCCTAGCCGTTTTTGCCTTGTCATTGACCTAAAGAAGGAGGAAAATGGACTAAATCCTAGGGTTTCTACACTTTAGTGAGTCGTTTTCCCCTGGGGTTTGATTGATGAAGCCTTGCCTTAGCAACACTCCATCATCTAACTCTCTTGTCTTTAGCCCTACCATTTATTACTCAAGCTATCTATTTAAATTTGTCTTTTGAGCTAGAGAAGGAGGAAGATGCACTAAGGCCTAGGTCTACTACACCTTAGTGAGTCATCCCCCCTAGGTTTTGATTGTTGAGGCCTTGCCTTAGCAACACTTCAACATTAAACCCTCTTGTCTCTAGCCCTATCACTATCATTTCGGCCCTTCAACTTTTGCAGTGATTTTGACTCCATTTACCCTAATAGCGCACTAATCTAGACCGTTTATGTTGAGTACCTTGATCATACACACATCCAATACTTTGAGCAACTACTAATCCTTCTAACCCTAGCTTAGACTAATATTTACTAACCCTATTGTTGTCGTCATTTATTTATGCTATAAACATATCCATGCAACATTTATTGTATCTTTAAAGCAATTGAGTGATTGGTTGAAGCGTTGCTTCTAATGTTGGTATTTTTACATTGATGATAAATTGCCATTGCATATTGTGAAGTTTCTTATTTAGCATTTATTATGAAGTGATATATTGTAATCATTGCTAGCTTAAATCGTTGATTTGCTTCACTTATATTATTGGTCAATTGCTTTATATCAGAAAGTCTTTAATTACATGAAGTACTAACCAAGCAAGTTACCTTGCACATGTATAGTTTTTCTTGTTGCTTTGTCTCGGGCAGGTACACTCTTGGTGATCATTTGTACTTCCAGTTATATTTATCTTTATTGGCTGATTAGCCGGACTTTCTGATCGGTGGTGACTTGTAAGGGGGATAACTTTACTAAGCCTTTGCCTTCTCAAAACCCCGGGTCACTGGGGACGTCTTCCCTGGGCCTTCCACACTAAACAGAAAGAGTTATCCTATTGAGGTGACAATGGTAGGATAGTCTCAATTACATTAGTTTTCCTCTTTTCCATCCATCCTTTACTCCAACTACAAATTGTGCGATAACAGTATGCAATGGTATGGTATTAGTATTGGTATTGGTATGTTATTGGTACGGTATTGTATTAGTATGGTATGGTATGGTATTGGTATGGTATGGTATGGTATGGTATTGGTATTGGTATGCAATGGTATTGGTATTGGCCGTATTGTTATGCAATGGTATTGATATTGGTATTGGCAAGGAATAAGGGTATTGGAAATGCATATTGGTATTGGTTTTGGTATGGTATTGGTATGCATATCATTGCCAATGCGTACCATTGTTGTGCAATGGTATTGGTATTGGTATTCAATGGTATGGTATCGGTATGCTATTGGTATTGGTATCGTTCTCGGTATTGGTATGGTATTGGTATTTGTAATGGTATTGGTATTGGTATGGTATTGGTATTGGTATTGGTATGGTATTGGTATTGGTATTTGTATGGTATGGTATGGTATTGGTATTGGTATGGTATAGTGTGATTTTGATATGGGTATGGTATTAGTATTGGTATGGTATCGGTATGCATATCATTGCCAATGCATACCATTTCCGTGCAATGGTATGCAAGTGTATTGGTATGGGTATGCAATGGTACGGTATTGGTATGGTATTGGTATTGTTATTGGTATGCAATGGTATGGTATTGGTATTGGTATTGGTATGTTATTGGTATGGTATTGTATGGTATTGTATTAGTATGGTATTGGTATGGTGTGGTATGGTATGGTATTGGTATTGGTATTGGTATTGGTATTGGTGTGGTATTGGTATTGATATGCAATGGTATTGGTCGTATTGGTATGCAATGGTATGGTATTGGTATGGTATTGGTGTGCAATGGTATGGTATTGGTATTGGTATTGTCATTGGTATTGGTATGGTATTGGTATTTGTATTGGTATTGGTATTGGTATTTGTATTGGTATGGTATTGGTATTGGTATTTGTATGGTATGGTATGGTATTGGTATTGGTATTGGTATGGTATTGGTATTGGTATGGTATAGTATGGTATTGATACTGGTATGGTATTGGTATTGGTATGGTATCGGTACACATATCATTGTCAATGCATACCATTGTCGTGCAATGGTATGCAATTGTATTGGTATTGGTATCCAATGGTACGGTATTGGTATGGTATTGGTATTTTTATCGGTATGCAGTGGTAGGGTATTGGTATTGGTATTGGTATGTTATTGGTATGGTATGGTATGGTATGGTATTGTATTAGTATGGTATTGGTATGGTATTGGTATTGGGATGTTATGGTATGGTATTGGTATTAGTATTGGTATTGGTATTGGTATGCAATGGTATTGGTTGTATTGGTATGCAATGGTATTGGTATTGGTATTGGTATTGGTATTGGCAAGGCATAAGGGTATTGGCAATGCATATTGGTATTGGATTTTGTTTTGGTATTGGTATCGGTAATGCGTATTGGTTTGGTATTGGCAATGTACATTGGTATTGGTATGGTATAGTATTTGTATGGTATTTGGTATTGGTATGGTATTGGTATTGGTATGCATATCATTGTCAATGCATGATATTTCCATGCAATGGTATGCAATGGTATTGGTATTGGTATGGTATTGGTATTGGTATTGGTATGGTATTGGTATGCATATGATTGCCAATGCATACCATTGCCATGAAATGGTATGCAATGGTATTGGTATTGGTATGCAATGGTATTGGTATGGTATGGTATGGCATGGTATTGGTATTGGCTTTGGTATTGGTATGGTATAGTTACTAGTATGGTATTGATATTGGTATGGTATGGTATGGTATGGTATAGTATGGTATTGGTATGGTATTGGTATTGGTATTGTATTGGAATGGCATAGTATTGGTATGGTATTGGAGATGGGCATGATGGGCATATTGGTGATGGGCATGTTGGTATGGTATTGGTATTGGTTTGGTGTTGGTATGGTATTGGTATTGGTATTGGAAATGCATATTGGTGTTGGTGTTGGTATTGGCAATGCAATGGTATGTATATTGGTATTGGCAATGGTATTGGTATTGGTATGGTATGGTATTGGTATTGGTATGCATATCATTGTCAATGCATACCATTGCCATGCAATGGTATGCAATGGTATTGGTATTTGTATGCAATGGTATTGGTATTGGTATGCATACCATTTCCATGCAATGGTATTAGTATTGGTATGCAATGGTATGGTATTGGTATTGGTATGGTATTAGTGTTTGATCCCAAGCTAATTTTGACTTGTGGCCCTATTTTCCCTAACTTATTAGATGATAATGGATTTGATTGGTGTGCTAAAAATTATTGTCATTGTTGTGTAACAGGATCTAGAGGAGACCATGGAAAGAGGACGTGGATGACGTACACCTACTAAATCCCAGAGAGGAAAGTGGGTGGAAGAGGATATGACAACGAAATATGCAGATACAATAAAGGTAAGAATAAAAAGCAACCTCGGCCAAAGGAGGAAGGTCTTTATGAATTCACAAATGCTACAACATAGAAGAGATAAAGTATTTTTTTTCCATATGGCCTTTGAGCTCAAACTTATTGGTGGAAAATGCACAAGAATGGTGATTAAATGTGATTCTACGATCAAAGGAAAAGTCTGAAAATTAGGATGGCCTTGTGGGATAGGGATGTTGGATACTTTTCTTGTTGAAACTTTGGCTCGATGTAAATACCTAGGGTCATAAAAAAAAAATTCAACTCCAAAACATGATATCAATATGTCAAAAATGTGATTAAGGTGAGGTTTTGAGTTGCATAGCAAATTCGTTGAAATAATATAATTGGTGTACTAAATATTATTGACTATGTTGTGTATTACAGGAGCCAGATGAGGCCATGGAAACAGATCGTGTCATATCAAATGACACAATGGATGACAAAGGACATCATTTACTCTAATTTTGACTTAACTTAGGAAAAATTAATCTGATGGCATTTTGTGAAACGTCTATGTTTTTTCATGAAATTATTAAATTTTATAGTGTATTATCCAATCTTGTCAAAAATTAATGCATGTTGTTGATTATTTTAGATGGAGATTGGAGAAAATGTAGAGCTTGAGCATTCAACTAGAAAAAGAAAAAGATATGTACTTGGACGTGGACCTAAAAATATTAAATCACGTAGAGGACAGTGGGTGGAAAAGGATATGACAATGGATCCTGCAGACACAACAAATGATTGCACTGAACAAGAGGTTGGTCTGGAATATAATACATGGGATGAATACTTTGAGAAAATTGTTGTTTGTGGATGTTATTTATATCGTGGAAAGAAACAATTCAAACGAGCGATTGTACAAAGACATTACATATATGATGAGATTCTAGTGGGTAGTATGCCTCCTACAATCGATTCAAATCCAATTGGAATTGTGGTAAGGAACTTTCCAAATTCGTATAAATAATATGTATACTTCTTTTAAACATTGTTTTATATTATTTAAATAATTTTTTTTTTCTTAATGAATACTTGCAGGATAAAGTTCTTGGTTTAAAGTTTCCTGGATCACCGACTTCTAGCCTAGAGGGCGATGATCATTTATCAGATGATACATGTAAAAAAAATATGTGCACATATACCATCTCTAAAGATGAGGATTTGATGAAAACAAGTAACAAAACAAGAATCTCTTTAAAGATGCATAATTTGCTTAAAGACAAGGGGAAGGTTGACTACAAACCCTATGAGAATGAATGTGATGGAGATGATGACTTGCCCCTGAGTTTGAGATCAATTTACAAAGAGACATTTGATCGTCGATTATATTTTGGTTGGCCCAGTGATCAACAGCTACCTAGAGTGTATGAGGTGTTTAAATTTTGGGGATACAGCTACATGATATGACCCTCCAGTATTCATGGAGCAAATCTGAGCCTCTTTATTGTGCAAAATGTCCATGTGGGGTCTAAAAATAGAACCACTAGGAGATTAATGCCATATTATGGTCCATCATATTACAGTGGTGAATGAAAAAGGATAGCAGAATATAAGCCTAGCATGTCAGCATATGGTCTAAATTCAAATATGTATACACATCGTCTCCAATTGGAAAGTGGAAAAGAAATTAATAGACTTCATATTATGTTTATAGATGGACGTGCATACACACACAAAAGTATTTTAGGTTTTATAAATAGTAGTAATGGAAGGGACCCTAATGTAAGACCAAATTGTCAATTTGTTGAAGTTATAAATGATAAAGATGGAGATATGGAAAGAGAGGTTGATAGATTGATAATGGTTGAGTCTATTATAGACCTTACCATTGGGGATGAGTTATTGATTAATTACCCCTTCTTAAAACGAACTCCTACACGAAAGAAAAGGGAAGAACTAGGTCTCCCTAAGGATGTTCGTAAGGGCAGAAAACCAAAGAATAATCAATGAGTGTGGATTGACATTTTATACACTATGTTGTCAAAATTGTATTTTATTTTAAATTATTGTATAAAATAAGTAGTATATAAAATAATATTTCGCTATTCAATTAATGAATATATGTACATACATTCTATATTCTTATTGGTTAATACAATATATTTGATTATATTTCTTTGAAATTGATACAATTATGATTTATCCGATTCTTTCCAAACATTAAATAATGCTTGTGTATGTTGATAGGTAGAAGACATTGATGATCCACCTACTAATACCCAAGATCAAACTAGTTTATTGAGATTTGGACGGGATGATCCAAACCATCCTTTAAACCATACCAGGACGAAATGAGCAACATTGAAGAGAATACTACCAGCTGATAAGTTTGAAGAGATGATGAGATTAGCATACAATGATGACATGCCACGTAGCTTTAATGATTATGATGATATTGAAAATGCAATGCATGAAGAAGGATTGAATGAAATGCTTACAGGTTTCTTTGGGGATGGAAACAATCATGACGATAATGATCATATGGTTGACAGTAATGATGATAGTAGGGGTAATTACCACCAACATAATCTTGATGATAACAAACTAAAAGACTCAATCAAGCAAGATGTGAAGACACCCATGTTCATATCGGGTGCAAGTAGAACCTCAAAACGTGCATGCACATTGATATTATTAGAAATAAAATCACTATTTGGTTGGTCAGACAAAGGATTCACTACCCTACTGAAGTGAGTTGAAATGTATTTCTTACTTTGCATTGTCAAATGGTGTACATAATTTGTAAACATTCATCAACTACGTTTATATTTCTTTAATGGGATGTTATAAAACATATATTGTATATAAACAATAGTAGTGTAGATTGACATATCAAACATGTTCATCATAAGTCAAACAATTAATTGATTTAATCTTTGGAAATCTTACAGGGCACTAAAAATTAAAATATTCCCTTAAGAGAATGTGTTTCCATCAACTTGTAGAGAAGCACGTCAGTTGTTGGATGAGTTGGGGATTGAATATAAACAAATTCATTCAGGTAAAAATGATTGTGTTTTATACAGAGGTGAATATCAAAACAAGGTAGAATGTCTTGTATGCAAAGAGAACAGATATCATACAGATGTACAAGGTCCTACAGTTCCAAAAAGGTTTTACGTCACATACCGATTATACCTAGACTTCAACGAATGTTTCGTTGCAAGTCAATTGCACAATTTATGGACTGGCATGCAAAGAATAGGAGTAAAGATGGATTCATGCAAATTTCGGCCGACTCCAAAGCAATGAAACACATAGAGGAAAAATGGCCAAGTAAAATCAAAGATGAACCACATAGTATTAGGTTTGGTCTTGCAATTGATGGAGTGTTCCCATTCTCTTTCATTGGCTCAAATTATAGTGTTTGGCCAGTCGGATTGATAGTATACAATATTCCCCCATGGATGAGTGTTAGAAAGGAGCACCTTATGTTGACTCTCATTGTTCCAGGAAAACAACAAGTTAAAAATATGGATGTTTATATTGTGCCTTTTATTGATGAGATGCAACAACTATGGAAAGGAATAAGAATGTATGCCATATCATGTCCTCCATCAAATAGTTCCTTCATGTTTTATGGTGTACTATGTTGGACTATTCATAATTTCCCAGGACTTGGTGTCTTGCCTGGTAAGATAAAATATTTATGTATTCACACTCATAATTTATTTTCATCCCAACTTTCATACTTACTTTTATATTATTATTATAATGCTATTAGCATTACTTATTGAATTGCAAGGCTTCAAACAAAGGGGATATTTGCATGTCCAAGATGTGCAGATCAATTCAAGGGAGGTATTCTAAAGATCTACATAAATTTATTTACGTAAACAACAAGGTTTTTCTACCAACAGATCATAAGTTTAGAAATCATCTAAAGAATCAATTTGACGGAAAAGTTGAAAATAGAGGCCCTCCCATGATTATGGGTCCAGGTGATTGGATTAATAAGTATGAATATGTTGAATTGAAAGATTGGGAGGATTTTTTGATCAGGGTGATTCAATTGAAGAACCAAAACAAGTTGTAGTTAATATGCCAGAAAGAATGAAAAGGAAATCCATATTTTATGAGCTCCCTTACTGGAAGGATCTATTAATATCTCACCTATTAGATCGTATGCACATCTTCAAAAATTTCCCAGATTCTATATTTCGACATATATCAAGCAAAGAGAAGGACACCTTGTCTTCGAGAAGAGATATCTGTCTTTCGCATACCAAATTTGATAAAAAAACATTTGTGGCCAAACAGGGAAAATGAAACATATGAAGAAGCTCCATGGATTTTGAAAAAAAAGAGCTAGACCAACTAAAAAATTGCATTCATTCAATAAGGACACCTACTAGCTATGGGTCATCATTCGATAAAGCTTTTACAGTTGATGGACATATCAAAGGATTTAAAACACATGATTTTCATAATTTTCTGAAGGTTTACTAAATATATTTTGATATTTTGTTTTGTGAAAAATTACTAATGACCTATGATGAATGTGTTTGATAGCATTTCATGCCATTGGAAATTAGGGGGGATTCATGTCTTACCGTTGAATTAAGGAATTCCATAAGTCGATTGTCATCATTTACAAGGTATGTGGTATGAAATGTTCATGTGTGAGAGACATAGAGATATTATATTCCATTTTAATTTTTCACTAAAGGTTCATACTAATTTACTATTCTTATAATAGGTGGGTAACCTCCAAGGAGATCCATGAATGTGCAGTACCAAAATGGAAGAAGGAAATTGCAGAAATTGCATGTGTATTTGAGAAGAACCTCCCTACAAGTTTCATGGACCTACAAGTCCATTTACTTATACACCTAGTAGATGACATTGAATTGGCGGGTGTCGTATCAACGAGGTGGATGTTTTTCTTTGAGAGGTATATGAAAACTCTAAAAAGATATGTTCGACAAAAGGCACATCCAGAGAGTTGTATCGCTGAAGGGTATGTATTTAATGAAGCGTTTTTCTTCCTATGTGAATTCCTTGGTAAGGATTTTAAAGATATGCCATGCTTCTGGGATGAAGAACGAGCATCAGATATTATTGATGGATAAAAACCACAATCTAATGGTGTTCAAGTAGAAATTAGTAAGTAAATTCATGATTGTTAATCTGTTTGTTTTCCTTGCAATCATTATGTTAGGACCATACAATGTACCTTTTTGCTTACACTTTTTGCTACCTTTACACCCTTGTTCACTCACATTTAAACTCACATTATCACCTTACCCTATCTTTCCAGAGGTATACAACGTCTCTTCTCTTTACTATATGTTTAATTTGTTTTGCATATAATTTTACATTAGTCTCGTACTTAACCATTGATCAGAAATGTATAAGTGTTGAAACAGTTCGAACTGCAGATTAGCATTGAGGCCTGTTGCTGAAACAGTTAAAGCACGCAAACCCTGTGGCTGAAACAGTCTGTGGACTACGATGNGTCAACGATGCTGAAACAGCAACTCACACAGATTGACCACAACAGTCGCACCTTGAGCTAGCATTAACCATCGCGGCTGCCTGAGACCAAGTTGCTGAAACAGTCAGAACGCAAATCCCGTGGCTGAAACAGCCCGGATTTGTGATGCTGAAACAGCATACAACAGTAGTAACAAGAAGACAAATAAAGAAGCTGTTACTCCAGCCGCAACAACAACACCTCACTCAGCACTTGTAATAGCATTCTGTTGCAGGAGACTAGGATATCCTATTCTAGTTTAGAAAGTTGCTCTGACTAAGAATAAGACTCAGATGTACACCTGTAATTTTTTGATCAAATTGTATCGAAGGGGTTCTCC